>JBAMHV010000004.1:23053763-23068689 GCA_037177535.1 Pseudomugil gertrudae | reverse complement strand
TATCTATGCTGTTCCTCGTTGTTTGATTTCATGCTTGTGTTATTTTATTCTCTGATGTACGTCGCTTTGGATAAAAGTGTCTGCTAAATGCCTGTAGAATAGAATAGAATAGAATAAAATTAAACTGAAGCTTGAATTAACCACATTTACTCTACATAATCCACATGACACAAAAAAAAGCTTAATCTTTTTACCAATGTAGCTCAGTTTGAAGCTTTTCAGGAAGCACTTAAATAGCACTGAACGGGTGAAAAGTTTAAGCAAATCATATGATGATCACATCACATCTTTACTGAGATTCCACTGTTTGCCTGGATACAGCCTTTCGGTTCTTGTATTTCTAATCCACTTCTGTCTTAAATTCCACATATCTGCACATTTAACAAAACACGGAAAATAGTCAGTAATGATCAGAATAATGAGTAGTCAGGGTGAAATGCTAGAGCAAAAGAGTTCAGGAAGTAACGAGTAAAATAAGATCATAGCTGTCTCAAATTAATTCACAGGTTGCCTCTTTAACCCTCTTTTCTTCGCTCATGTGTCAGTCTCTTTTAAGGCGCTCTCACCACACGTCAGCCTCATCCACCATCTCTTTCATCTGCCTGTTTCACCCGCTCATCTTCACCTCTGCCTCATTTACAATTGCTACTTTCCTCAGGGGAGCGTTAACCTCAGTCGTCCGCTCATCAGACCCTAAGGCCATTATTAGGCAGAAAGAGAAAGATGCTTGAGTTGAAGGAAGTGAGCGTTAGTATAAAGGTGGATAGCTGAGGATCGACTCGACGTATCTGGATTGCTCACACGCCGGATGCAGTGAATGACCCACTAATCAACCCCTAAACTGTGACCTAAGCACACAAGTGCAAAAGATTTTACACAATTAAAGCACTGCGCTCTAAAACCAAAACGCAAATCAACTTCAGATTTGCACATTCCCCATGTTAGTCATCTTCAAATAGCTGCCATTACATCTGAGCGAGTAAATGTGGGGTGATTTCTGTGAAACGTGGCTATTAATGCTGAAGAATCACCCATTAGCATATATAGGCAATAACATTAGCCTTGCTGTGACTGAAGATGAAAAGGTCTGGATTTTTTTATGTGTGCATGGAAAAAAAAAACTTTTAAGATACTTTCTACCTGAGAAGACTATCTAGTAATAGTGCAGATTGTACAGAAGTATTGATTACTCCCATACCAACTATGTATGATCTCAAACATATTGATAATTAATATGAAAACAGTAAAAAAACTGAACTGCAAGGTATGGTAGGAGTATTTCTTCTATCTGCTTGTGTCATATATAAAATAGGTCACAGGAAAGTGCAGTAGCTTACAGTGATCAATTAGTCTGCAGTGCTGTCAGGTCTGAAGATATATCAACACCACGAACAGCAGTAACACACAGTTTGATGTGTGGAAAGACCACAAACCTCTGTAAACACAGACTCAATCAGAAAAGAAGCAGAGGTGATTAGGTTGTGATGAGGTGTTCTGAAGAAGAGTGACAGATATGGCAAGCCTGATGCACACTGCCATCTTTAACTGCTAAGTACTACTCAAGTTCTATCAAGTTCTAGCCAGGTACAGTCAGGTACTATGGAGGTACTACCAAAGTATTATCCATGTACAATCAGGCACTACTAAGGTACTACCATATAGTACTCTGTTACTACCCAGGCACACTTCAGGTACAATCAAGCACTACCCACTTTTCATCAGTTCTAACCCAAGTACTATACAGGCACAATCACGTGCTACCAAGTTATTATCTGTTACTAACCAAACCAAAATCAAATACCACCCAAGTACTATTAGATAATGGCCAGACATTATCAGGTATTATCCAAGTGCTATTAGGTCTACCAAGCTACTGTTAGGGCAAAGTGAGTTTATTTGTATAGTACATCCAGGTTAGGGTTAGGACATTATTTAAAACATATTAAATAAAAAAAATGAGCCCAGGGAAAGATAAAAAAACTATCAAAAACCTGATCAACTAATCAACCTGATCAAAAGAAAAAATAATTGAGCTTAAAAGAAACTGTGCAGTTCAGATATGCCTCAGAGACAGTACAATCAGGTATTATCCAGTTGCTGTCAGGTACTACCAAGTAATATCCAGGTACAATAATTTTAAAGGGGACACACTCTCGATGAGTGTGTCCCTGAGTGATGGCTTCAATCTATTCAGTGTAGACTGCTGACCAAAGAGATGTGTTGTTTTTCTTGTTATAAAGAAAGGTCTGGAATGATTTCGAATGTAGAATGAATGTAGAATTAATGTAGACGTAACACTGGGCTTCATGTTTTACTTGCTGATCCTCATCTGGCAATAGACAACAGCTCAAATAAAAAAAAACAACTTTCAGCAGTCGGTTGCATCAACTTGCCTCAAGTCACCACAACTTGCCAGAACCTGCCAAAGCTGTTATCAAAAGCCAGAGGAAAGTGCAAACCGCTCAGACTGATAGGGTTCAGGACCACCTTGTTCTTGCACCACTGCATTGTGTAGCTGAGGGCATTTTGTGTGTGTGTTTGTGTATTCGTGTGTGTGTGCGTTTGTGTGGTTTGGGGGCTGTTTTTACTTCAAAGGCCACTCTGTGGTGTAGCTGCTTAGCTGCTGCCTGTCACTCAATTTTTTCTGGCTGTGTACTCACAACCCCCACCCAAAAAAGAAAAAAAGCATTGGCAGCGGGTAGAGTTACACACAAAGTATGGTGTGCATGTAGACTTGAAGACATTAGTAAGCTTTGACTTAGATATAATTCAGCTGATTGTGAGAAAATGTGTTGAATTATTCCATTTCAGTCATTTATCCACAGCTGCGTGGCAAAAGTGTGATTTCTCCCACAAGTTCGTTCCGTTCAAGGCTAAACAATTATTATGATATGATATGTTAAGGAGTTTTGGCCTAATAATCACATTGTCTTATAATAACTGTTCTGTCTCATTTTTAACATTATGTATCTGTTCTCTAATTCCTCATACTTTTCAAGCCTTTCTTTCATTTCCTTTCTAATTTGCTCAATTTTCTTTTTTTTTTTAACACAGGTGTGTGTACTTCTCCAGCACCATTTCCTCTGCAGCCATCATCGGTGTGTCTCTTTTTCGTTATATAGACCCACATTTGCTTTCAGAATGATCTTACAATTGGATCTAATTTTCTCTCTCCTATCTTTGGCTTTTTACCTCCTCTCGCCACCTCTCTTGTCTGCCTGTGGACCTCTCACCCTGCCCTCTGATCATCCTTTTCTTTTACCAAATATCACTTCTCATTTCAAACCACCTTACATCTCCTTTCCTTCAATTCAGCTGGCTATGATCCTTCCTTCAAGCTTTCATTCCCCCCTTGTCCTCCCCACCCTCGCCTTCCTTCTCTCCCTTGCTGGTTCCTGACCTCCATCCTCCCTGTGATCATCCCTACAGAGTTTAGGCCATCTGTTCCTACAGGAGAATCAAGTGCATCTTTGCCCCCAACGCTAGCCAGGATATGTGTATTTAGACATGCATGGTCCAATTTATGTACGTGTGTTAAAATGTGCCCTGCTATTTCTCAGTGAGCATTTGTTAAAAGAGTTTTGCATATTCATGATCTAAAGAGTTCAGTAGCTTTTCCTGCCATTTATTAAATTATTTTCCATATATACCTCAGCAATGATGGATTGCTGGATAAATAAAAAAATATTTATTGCATGATAGATGCATATGGATTATATGGAAATGATCACATCTAATAAAGCCATTACTTGAGCACATTTTTTTTCTGGAAGTGAGTGTGTGTGTGTGTGTGTGTGTGTGCACATGAGGAACAATTTTGCATTTGCCTGCATGTTTGCATGTGTTTGTACGTACATGCATATGTACACGGTAACAGCAAGAGTTCAGGCCCTGAATGCTCTCCCTGCTCGATTAAGAAGTAAACAATGTTTATTCAGAAGCAGCTGTCTGAGGGAGATGGCCTGGTGCGAATGTGCCAACGCACACACATAAACATATTCAGAAAGATGAAGATGAAAGCTTGAAAAGAATAAAAATTGATTAGTAGCTTTGACACCTAAGAAGCCTCACTTTATCAGAGGCACACACATGCACACATAAAACACACAAACGAGAAAGCGGATGGAAACATTGTAAATTTAGGCACTTGGGAATTACAGACAAGCATTTATAATGATAAGTGCAAATACATTTCAGTTTGACGAGTAGAACAGTCAGTGTAGCTGCAATCATTCTTGAGGTTTAAATATAACCCAATATACAACTCAAAGCAAACTTTTCCCAAATCACAACATTGCAATTGTTTTTATTATTGGGTTTAATGGCATCATTAACAACAAAACATCATGCAATCCTGTTTTTTTTAGGTAAAAGTTTGTTTCACAGTCACACTTTTAAAAAAGCCTGTTGATTTGAGATTTTCTGTTTTGAAAAATAAGAAAAGGAAACAAATAAACATGTTTTCAGAAATGTATGATTACTGATAAAACAAGAGTGATGTGCTGTCTTGTCCACCCACTTCTCTCAGCTCCTGATTCTTCTGCCTTGTCTCAGTAGCAGCTGTGCACATTTCTCCTCAGGGTGAATCCTCCACTAGCAAGAAGGCCTTCTTTACAAGAATGACCCAATTTATCAGACACACCACTCACACTGTTGATGGATTTAATTAAAATCTGTGTACAAATCTTAAAAAGGCCAGCCATAATCATATTTACGGTGTGAGCTTCAGTCATTCTTTCACATCGTTAAACCGGGATAATCCACTGCATATAGTGTACAAATGTCTTTTTCAGCAAGTTTGATCCTGTCACTATGTGTCTGCTCTTTTGTATTTTTTCTTTGCTTTGACATTGTCTTGGGCATTATTCTTTTTTTTCTTGAATGGCAATCACTGAAAATTGATTCAGGCATATTGAACCATGTGGGAGTGTAAATACAGCACTGTAAATACATACACAGCATTCATCTGAGACTTTGGGTATAATCCAGCAAAAAGCTGCTGCTTTGTCACAAGGCAAAAAATAAAAAAGATCTTATTCAAAATCCCTCATGTGTGGGTCTCCGTATGATTCTCATATTGGAAAGCAGCAGGGTAGCCACAACCAATTTCACCGCCTGCCCTAAATGTATTTTAAAGGCATGCATTTGTTTAAACAGAGGTTGCTTTCCTTGTTGCACCCCTGCTATTAGCACATTTTACAGTGCCACACTATTATTCTGATAGCGTGAACCTCTATTATGCTAAATGCAGTTACTAACTCTTGTCAATATTTTTTGAGTGTGGGCTTTATGTGTGTAGAAACTCGGGTCTTTTAACTGCATATGGAAATGAGCTAATTTCATCATACCCAACATGGATCGAGTTGTTTCTAATGGACTCTGAAAGCTGCTCACAAAGCTTCAAATAAAACTCAGCCACCCAGCCGACTCTGAAAACACATTTTTAGTCAGTGAGCTATCCCCCACTTGGAAAACAAATGTAATCCAGTCTTGACAAAGCAAGCCACGGTAGATTTATTCAGCTCATTCTGTATGTATTTGCAATTCAGAGTAATTTACATTCTAACACAAAAAATAAATATAGGATTGAATAATTTTAAAGGATAAGGAAATAAATATGCAATCTAAATTTGAACGAATTACTATGAAAGTTTCGACAAAAAGTAGAATTTGTCAGCTGTGATAATAAACCACTAAGCACAGTTAGGGTGAATTGGACAAGTTGGTCATCACTATTAGTTTATTAATAAAGGTCCAACTTCAACATTATTCATGTTTTTGCTAGTAAGGGTGGGGGAATGGCTATTTTTGTGACAGAACATTGCCATTGCCTAATATTCCTGTTTAAAGATGTCCCAAAACAATTTAAATTGTTAGTTTTAAAACAAAATAAAATATAAAGCCTCTCCATGTCATGGTTTGAACACGTGGTGTGGTGTGTTTTTGGTTTCCTGTTTTGCTTTTCATTGATTTCACCTGTGTTTAATTTTGATTGTGTTCACCTGGTCCTTGTTTAGTTCATTTAGTATTTAAGTCCTTGTGTTTTCAGTTGTCTTAGCAGGTTCATTGCGTTGTACAGCCTTGGTGTAGTTCTGGTGGTCCCTGGGTTAAAATAAATTATTTTCCTTTGGATTCTTGCTGCCTCCTGTCGATTCTTGCACCCTCCTGCCTGCATTTGGGTCCTCACCCCACTTCTGAGCTCCTGGCCGTGACACTCCCTTACAATTGCTGCTTATCTTAGATTGGATTCAATGGGAAAGTTTGTCCAAACTTTTGACAGGTGGTAATAAATATATATATATATATATATATATATATATATATGTGTGTGTGTGTATATATGTATATGTGTATATATATATGTGTGTGTGTGTATATATGTATATGTGTATATATATATATGTGTGTGTGTGTATATGTGTGTGTATATATGTATATGTGTATATATATATATGTGTGTGTGTGTATGTATGTATATATATATATATACATATACAATGTGTGTCTATATATATATATATATAATGTATATGCTATATGTGTATGTATGTATGAGAGAGAAGCAAATTGGTTAAACTACCATCATAGTAACATCTATCTTGTATCCATGGATTTTTACCTGTGCTTTGACAAAAACAAATGCTTCTTATCAATAATTTTATAGAGTGCATTAAAGAGTATTTGGGACTTGAGGGCACATGGACTCTATTTACTGAAAAAAAATTAAACGGAAAAAAAAATACCTCACTACCTATTTCCATAATTTCACTTCTTTTTGAATGATGCAATGATGACTGATGTGCAGCTTTGTAGTTTAATGGCATGCAAAATGCTTGTGCTGCTCTTTCCCAAAGGAGATCTCTGCTTATTAATACTATAATATCTGGGCTTCAGCTCAGTCAGCTTACTTGACAAAGAAGAGGATCCTTTCTAGTAATCCACATTAGGATCATCAGGAATTATATACTTGAATACCAGAATTTTAAAGAATTCTCTCCGTTGGTATATTAAAGTAGGTTGTGAGATACCAGAATCGACCTGCACCTTTTGATACAAAGTCAAAAATAAGTATCAAATCTGAAAGCTTGAATGTTTTATTTTAAATATTTACTTTTATAATTCTTAATTTATTAGGTGTATTTTTCCTAATATTAATACTTCTCTCAATAACATTTTTCATTGTATTTCCCTTTGTTTTATGAGCATTTAGTTATGCTATGTGCAGTTTGACAAGGAGTTTTTTTTTTATTTAACACTAATACCTAGTGGTAAAAGTTATTTGTTTTAATTCTGGTAACTGTGGTTTATTTACTTATTAATTTTAATCAAATGGAGTAGTACCACAGAGTAGTTTCAGAGCTTTTTTTTATGTAATGTTTTCGGGAATTAACACAGTGTTGTAGAAATTTCGTATATTAGCTTATTATGATTCTGTTAAATATTGCCCACTCTCAAGGAAAGTTCTTTGTTCTCTGTTTAAGTTCTCCTTGTACCAGGCTTTGTTATAATATGTGACCTCTTGCCATCGTAAAATCTGATACATTCCTGTGTTGGGCCAGTTCGGACCAATCTGTCTCCTCATTCATCTGATACCAGCCAGTTACACTCAGGATGACCCGAGGGCATCTTGACTCATGTTGATTTGAGATGTTATGTGGGACATATGTTGTAAATCTCATTCAGTTTGACTTGGTGTTTAATCCTGAGTGGTGACAGACGATCTCTTTGTTCTAAACTTAAAAGATAAATTGCTTATGACGTGATCACTGAGCTTAAAAGATGCTGCCTGTATGTTTCTTCAGAGCTCCATGTAGTCGGACATCTGAATGGTTTCTCAAATTGCAATTTTGTATTTTCTTACTTTCTTACTTGTAATTATTTTTTACTTCAGAACCAGACTTCTCATCCTTGATAGACTTTTTGCCTCTACACTCAATATAATCAACATCTAAATTTTCTATTCTGTAATATTTTTCTGTCTCTATTTTGATATCTTTTGCCAAAAAAAATCTAACACCTTTAGGAAAGCTTGGACTGACTATTTTTCCTCATACTTTTATTTTATCTTTGTTCAGGTTTCTTTTCTTTGTTGTTCTGCCTTGCATATTCTATTTCACCCAAACACATATCTTTACTGATATGAACCTTGGGCACAATCAAACAGGCTTTATTAGAAAGGTTGTTGGCACAACGTCTAAAAACTAATATTTTTCTTTCTTCAATAAGGAATGCTGTTTAATGTGATAGCTCAGGTTTTATTTAGAGCTGGTTTGGAAGGCATGGAGAGAATATTGACCAGAATAAGTAGTAAATTAAGTACTCCAACAGCCAACTTTGTTATATCTATAAGCATACAAACTTATTTATGCTGAATAAACCCAGTACAAATTGTATGCAAAAATTTATATTTTAAAGTAAAAGCCACTGAGAGCTCAAACTCCTTGCATTATCTGCAGTTCTTCAGGAGGATCCTAAAGCTTTTTCAGGTTCAGTAAGATATGTAACCAATAAGTAGATTGTATGTCAGTCCCACTGATTTGATTCTAGATGTACGACCCTCCCTCTTTGAATACGATTATAACCTGTCTGAACCATTATGATTATTATCCAGCGCCATACTTTAGTATTTCATTGTCTTTGTTAGTCTTGTACAGTAGCAGGGCCACTGCTATGAACTCTTAAAAGCCATAAACTATGTCACTTTGTTCCCACACTGATGGATTAAAGCTTTTAAGCTATGTGCCCCGGCCCCCCCTTATCCCAATCCCATTTCCCTTAAAGTAACAGACTACACAAACTTATAGACGGTATTGTAGCCTTAACATCTACTCCTAAACCGGATGACTAGAGATAAGTAGATCTGAATTAATCTTGATCTCTGAAATATTGCAAACAACGGGCTCCAGCCTCGATGGGTTTCAGCATTTAGAGAAAACAAGGACATAGCAGAACAGGGGCGTGACTTTGTCTATAGATTTGCAAGACTTTTGCATGCCATATGGTCATGAAAACATTAACAGAGAGCATCGTATTGTGAGTTTTAGCTGGAATGTATATTTGATACCTGTTACTTTGAATGTGGCAAGAGCACATAACTTATCTGCTGTGTCTTGTTTGGGTTGAATCAGAACGCTTTCCATTATACCTGAAGTTTGTGATTCAGTTTAATTATCTTTTCAGTGTTAGCATGCTGAAAGAAACTGGATGTCTCAATCAGTGCACTAACACTACTTTGCGTACTATATTTAGGTGCGTAGTGCATTCACACTGGCATTTAAAGAAAAAAGTCAGTGCACTGAAAGTACCTGGATGCTGCCCAAAAATTGGCCAAAAATCTTGCTGACGGAGTGGAAGAAGAAATGCTGGACTTTCAAAATAATGGTGGCAAAGAATACGGCAGCGAAGGCTAATTTGTAGTATGTATAAAGTTATTTCCTTGCGGTTCTCGTGTATACCGCAGCTTGCTACATATTCGACCAACTGTTTGAGATTGCACTAACCGACCCAGTACAGTTAGCACATGTAAATGTTAGCAGTGTTTAGCCGTGTAGTGGATACAAAATAATTATTTTGACAAAATAATATGTGACTTACCGTCACTACTGGTAAGTGGCAAACGTCCAGTATTCCATTTGAAACAGCAATTACCCATAATGGTGCGCACTACAGGAAAAAGGGCGCAGTGCGCACTCTGAACTGATTCCAGTGCACTAGAGAATTGAGACACAGCCACTGAGTTGTCAAATCCTGGCAGCTAGAACATGCTATTGAACTTTCAATCTTTCGTTGGGAACCGGCACATCATTTTTCCATCCCATGGGAAGGCCATGTGAAAAACCATGGTTTCCTGCTTTTAACAGCCTCCTAAAGGCTCTGCCACCTCACCCAGAGGTAAACCAATTATGTGAATAATGTAATGCAAAAACATGGTACCTTATGTTGTTTTTATTTCTATTTATCTTTTACATGATGGCTCAAACCATCTGGAATGACTTTTATTGCAGCTGCATTTAAAGCTGACTTCTGATACCATCAAACAGTTGTTTTTGTGCCCTTCGATGCTGAGTGCTCATTCTCTATACACTCTGACGTTAACAGATCACAGGTAAAATCAAAAAAGCAAAATGATCTTTGTTTGGAAGACTTCATTTTCATTTTTTTCTCACCCTCACTCTCCATTTATTATCGTCTGCTTTTGTAATTTTCCCACAGTTAAGACACATAACCAAATTGTTGATCTTTGTCTCTTTTTTATAGTGATGATTCTCCTGGGTATTGAAAAATGTGCTTGCTGCCACAATGTCTCAAACAGCAGATGGAAAATATTCTTACAGATGACAAAAAAAGCATATACAAATATCAGTGGTTCTTTCCAAGAAGAAAAAAAATAACAAAAGATGTCAGCACTAAATCTAAAAGAGTATCTACAAAGTTCCACCCATCCATTTTCCACCACTTTTCCCTGAACCGGGTTGCGGGGAGGCTGGAGCCAATCCCAGCTCACAACAGGCGAGAGGCAGGGTACACCCTGGACAGGTCGCCAGTCCATCACAGGGTATCTACAAAGTTGTTTTTCACATTTGTAACATATAGATATAACTCACTTTAGCACATCATACTGACATCAGATTAAAGTTGTGTGACATGCACATTTGTGTGACATACACAGAATGCTGGTGCACTATATGCTTATGCCAGGTTAAACTGTCTTCACATTAGCCAGACACTGAAAGTGATTGAAAGTGCTGAAAAGTGCAGATAGGGAATATACAAACAAATATGGGGGATTTCAAGGGATAACATTATCTGTCCAATAGCAGGCTCCTCAGCTGGTGTTCCCCATGGGAAAAGAGTTCACAGCAGGCTCTATCAGCTTTTTTAACACTGACAATAAAGTTATTGCCTAAGCTTGTGGGATTCAGGAATATTAATCCTCTGTAGAGTAAGCTCACAGCTTCAATGCCTTAGCCCTGAACTGCAGCGGATTCTAAAATCTAAATCCACTAATACAATCAGCTATAACGTGCATGATCCGTGTTGACATTTAGAGATGCATATTTGGCATTAAATCAACTTTATTTCTTACACAGCTGAATACCACACAGCCCAGTGTTTTTATGTCTTTGTTACTTTGATCTTTTTGTGTTGCCAGTTGTCCACAATAAGAAAATCAATCTGTTGGTTCTTGTATTGTTTCTATTTCAAGTAGTTTTTTGGCAGATGACCAGCTCATAATGTGTGGTTGGCAGCAAGCTCAGACTTAATGACCAAAGATGAAATGAAGAGGGAATTGGTTTCAGCTGGTCAGATTTGGGGGTTTGACTGTGTTTGACTCTAAAAGTTAAATCTTAAGATTTGAAAAATTAATTCTTCAATTTACTAGCTACTGATGAAGAAAGTGTTAAAAAGGGTCATCTGTGACTTTCTGGTATCCGTGCAAGTCTTACTGCAGCTTTCTACACTGTCTGAAGTTGATGTAAAGCTGTTTTTACAAGACTGAAGACTGCTGCTACAATCCAAACTCGATTCTTCAATATGCCAGTCATATCAGATGCAATACTTTTTTTTTTTAGTATCCACTCTGCTGATACAAAACGTAACTTATTTGAGTCTTTTAGATAATAAAACTTTCAGCTCAGAAACAGTGCATTTCTTCTTAGTCACATCCGGTAAAAACTTTAAAAAATGTAAGTATTGATGCTGATGATATTTAATTACATTCCACATGGCTTTTGTAGCAATGATATTAATGCACACTTTAAAGCCGCAATTTTTCGTGGAGGGCCAGGACGTGTAAATATCAGAATCTAGTCTATCAGAAAAAGTACCACACAATAACTGTCATATCGACTCGGAAAGTTTATCATTGTGCATTGCTAATCATCACAAGAAGAAATAAAAGCATGGATAATTGTATTTACTTCAACTTTCAACACCAGTAGTCTAAGTGTAGACATTTTTCTAAAGTAATAAAAAAAAATCTACATAGCTGTTTGATGTGAAACTGAAGAGATACTTTCATAGGTATTCAAGAACTTCTGAACCCCAGCTGAGCGTGACTGAATTGAAGGGCCTATGGGACACTATTATGCTCCATAATTTCCAGGATGGCATGATGTGGGGTTGTAACAAAGGTTTATGTTAATTCGTATTTGAGTGAAATGTCATTCTGTCATTTTTTTAAATTATTTTTTTTAAACAATTACTTAGGCTTAAAAACTCAGTCTCTAAAAGCACAATATAATTAGATATTGTCTGCATGGATATGTAAAGAAAATTGTAACATCAAATAATTTAGTCTAGTGGGAATATGTACAAGAAAAACACATTTGGAGCAAAAGCCACATTTTGAGGAACCCGGCAAGGCACAACTGATATTTTAGACATCTCACGGTTAATAAAAACACTGAGAAATAGGTTGTTTAAAATATGATACAAACCATTTTAAAGCAGCATGTGTAATTCCAAATAAATATTACATTCTGTTTATCATGATACTGTAATCAACAGTATGAAAGGCAGAGGGCAGATCTTAAACCTTTCTGCTCTCTAGAGGCAGCTGCCTACAAGTGTGGGGTCATCAATATGACGTTACATCTCTACCATTACAGACGAGAGCGTATTTTGTAATTGAGGGAGCATATTTCATAATCGAGAGCGCACACTGATCTGATTGCGGGCGTATTTAGAAATGGAGAGAGCATTTAGCTCAGTTTGCAGGAGTTTCTATTTCTCGCAAACGCCGGAAGGCAGCTCCCCGAGCACGTAAAATCTCCCTCTCATCTCTACGCTCGCGCTGAAAAATTCTCTTACGCCTTTTTTCTCAGAGATGCTTCACAAGTATCCGTAGCTATCAACAGCATCCAGTCATTTTCAAAACCTTCTGGACTTTCTCTTAACCTCAATAAATGTGAGCTTCTGCCTGTTAAAGAGAGTTTGGTCACCTCAGTTCATGGAATTAAGTGAGAAGCTCAGTGACATATCTTGGTATTCAAATCACTAGAAATGATCAATCCAGATGCTCTTCAAACTTTACCCCTATTATCCAAGAGTCCCAAAAGGATGTGGCTGCAAGGACAGAAGCTAGTGTATCTTGAAACAAAGCTTCTATTTTGGGGTTCAGACATTTGCTGGGTGAGAACTCCAGTAATCGTCCGTAATGGCAGAGTATGTAACTCCATACATCAAGGTGTCCATTTTGTTTGTATAACTTATGTTAACCTTTGATTATTGGCATTAAGAAAAATGTAAACTGTAGTCAGTGACTTAGGAGTCAAAAATAATAAGGATTAGGAATACTACGTGGACAAAGGTAGAGTGATTTAAAGTGAAATCGCTTTCATTATTGGTGTATAGCAGACCTTGGAGGCATAGAGTACAGGTTGTGTTAACTTTGCTGAATCAGCCACAGTCATCACCACCAAAGCCCCCACTCCTGCCTCTTATCCAGACTCTCCAGACTCTTTCACATAAAAAAAAGAAAGAAAAGTAAATTTCTCTATTTAGAAACAATTGGACAAATAAGCACCAGGGGAGCCCCAATAATTACCACACTTAGATTCATGGGCAGAATTAATGTTTATGTCAAGATGTCCACCATGGCCTGAATAGTTTATAAATGGCTGGTTTAATTTCTTTCGTTTTCTATTTTACAATGAAGAAAGAAACAAGTTTGTTTGTCTCACAATGGCAATGTCAGCTAACCTGGGAGCCCTTCTGCATAACGATATTTATGTAAAGTAACTTCTAATTCATAAAGACTTAGATTTAACTTTTCTCTTTTCCACTTCCCATTGGGATGACTCCCTCAGGGAAGTTATATTTTCAGCAGCTTATGAAAAAAGACTCCTCAATACAAAGAAAACCATAATAAAATAAATAGAATAGAATAAATATAATAAGATATGAAATACAATAAAAAGAAAAAATATAGAGACACTATATATGTCTTATGGTTAACCCTAAAATGATTGCACTGTGATAGTTATTAGGGTCAAGGTATTGAAGATTACTAGTGCATAACTACCAGTCTGTCCTCTGCTCTCTATCTGCTCTTCTCCCCAAGTGTGGAGTTATAGAGAGTGGTGGCATAGCGGACAAAGGAGCTTGTTGGTCCTACACTTGGGCAGGAGCAGTCTTTTGCTGAACAAGCTTCTCTGGCTGCTGATGAGGGTGTGCAGAGTTGGGCTTGTATAGAGGACGTGTAGCTGACATCACTGAGTCATGTGACTTCCTGGTCAAAATGGCGATTTCATGCATACAGGTGTAGCAGCCTAATAGGCAGGGCCAAAAGAACGGCCTGTCGTTTTACAGAGTGAAGAAGAGGGGGGCCAGCACTGTGCCCTGAAGGGCTCCGGTGTTGCTGACTACAGTGTTGGACGTGATGTTCTTCAGTCTGACATACTGTGGTCTGCCAGTGACGTAGTCTGAAATCCAGTTCACCAGGTAATAATAATAATAATAATAATAATAATAATAATAATAATAATAATAATAATAATAATAATAATTTTATTTGTATAGCACTTTTCAAAACAAAGTTACAAAGTGCTTTACATTAATAAAATATAATAAAGAATTAAAAAAATAAAATCAAGGGATAATATAAAATAAATACCTCAATATTGTAACAAATAAAATAGAACAAAGAAAAACAGTAAAACAAAGGAGTTAAAAAATGCCATTTTGCAAAAATACGTTTTAAGTTTAGATTTAAAAACAGACACAGAATTTGATAACCTAAGCTCCTCGGGCAAAGAGTTCCAACGTTTAGGAGCTGTGACAGCAAAAGCCTGATCTCCTCTGGAGCGAAGTTGGGAGGGGGGGACTGTTTGAAAGGGTTAGGTCCAAGGAACGCAAGCAGCGACGAGGAACATAAGGGGACAATAAATCATTAATATATGAGGGGGCAAGACCTTTAAGGGCT
>JBAMHV010000004.1:22969268-23017025 GCA_037177535.1 Pseudomugil gertrudae | reverse complement strand
GAATAAACTGTTCTAAGAAATAAAGGAATGTTGAAAACCATCAGTCGGCTCATAACTCAATCGGAGGGTATGCTACAACTATAGTCATGTCTACATTTTTTTCTAACATGCAGATTATGTGTATTATTAACCCAAATGCATAGTAATTCCTTACTCAAAGCAAAACTTCTTAGAAAATTCTAGATTGACAGACATGCTTGTGCATTAAACTGTCAAATATATACAATATTTCCATCTACAAAGTGTATCAGTGAGACTGTGTCACATCATTTGATCAACAGCCATCAACTCTTGAATGTGATAAACTGTAAACATGCAGCCCTGCTGGAAAATGTTCATCCTGGTTCTTTCTCCAGCAGGGATGTAAATAAGCGTTTTTACTTGCAAAGTTAACTAACTTGCAAATAATTTACTGGCATCAAACAAGTAACCAACTGCCAAATCTTCAAATTAGTTTAAAATTGATTGGGTGCTGTAATTACTTCAGGTTGAGCACTTTAAAGAGACTGTGGATGCTCAAGTGCAACTGAGCAGAGGAGCACAAGCACCATTATTTCGACCATCTGTGGAGTAGCGGCCTCTTTGAAAACTGCGGCGTGAATTATGCTCATCGTCTATCTTCTACTCATCTTCCAAGTCCGTGATGAAATATGCTCAAATGCAGACACTTTCACACATATACACACATACCATCTCCTCCTTCCCAGAGCTTCTCTCCCTTAATCTAATCTGTTTTATTGAATATGGTAATTATAATGAAAGGCCTATCTTGCACTTGGTTTAATTTGTTTTTGTGCCTCTTTTTTCTTTTCTGCTCTCTGCTCGCTCCCTTTGGTGTGTTTGTGTGTGCATGACGGAGACACAGCAGTGTGCTAATGAGAATGTGTGTGTTTGTGTAGGAGACAGTAGTCCCTGCTCTGACACACTGTGTTACAGTGGGACCTTTGTAATAGGGAAATAAGACATGGCTGCTCATGTCACTGGGGTTTAACTGTGGCTCGGGGGAAGAGAGTACACGCACATGTGCACACACCAAACGCACACAATTTGAAGACAGCCAAAGACATCAACAAAATTCTTTTAAGATCAGGCCTATTGGGGGTTCAGGGGATTAAGTACAACATGTAACCTTGGAGGCCTGGGTCTGGTTGCCTGAAAGATTTTCACTCTGGTGCTCCTGAGGGGTTGTTTGCTTTTTGTGTTCACCAGTTTTGTTGATAAAACCAGAAAGCTTGATTATGCTTAGAAAAAGGCTGAACCATGCAGCTTCCATTCTGCCACCCAGGTAAGGACAGAATTGTCAGTCCTCTCTTTTTTTCATTCTTTCTCCCTGTTATTCACTCATCAGGAACTCAAAGGCAGAGTGAAATTAAAAAGCCTCAAACATGGAGGGATGATTATTATTTTCTTTTCAGTCAAGTATAAAACAGACTGTAGAACAAAAAAGAAAAGAAAAGAAAAGGGAAAAAAAAGGAAAATGAATAAAATCCTCTTTGAGGCCATTTTTTTGCTTTCATATTAATACAAGGACAATCAATTCATTCTTTCTGGTCCTTATTTATGTTCCAAAACATGATTCCAATTAAAAAAAACCCTTTCGAAGAGTCTTATCGGAATCCAGACACTGCCCAGACTGCCAAAAGGTTGCTACTTATTATACTCCCAGTTGCAAGATATTTTAAGTGGCAATTCAGTGAGAAGAAACAGCAGGAGATGTATAGTGACTGTAATGGGGAGGCTTTTGATATACTGACTCCATTTAACCGGGGTCTAGGGAGCCATGTTTGAAAGCAGTACTTTTAATGTGGAGCTGCTTCCAGTCACCCCAATCATCTCTGATGCTAATAAATGTTAATAAATAGGAATGTTTAAAAAAAACTCATCATTTTTCATAGCATTTACACTTACTGCAAGTCACACTGACTATTTATGAATATGAAAAGTGTGAATTGTGTAACAGTGCATGTGTTAAAAAAGAAAAAAAGACGAACGACATGGAGAAGAAAATACAAGACAGTAATAGATGACCATCCGGAGGAAATCAGTGGTTTCTTGTTGTATTTTTCTCTACAGATAGATCTCCTTGAAATGAAGTAAGCATCTGAATTTGTACCCATACCTACACATGCATACAGTCTCACGCAATAAAAACTCTATTTAAGATGTCTACTTAAAAGATGAGAGCTTATAGATTAGATTTATTCATTTATACTTGAGTTAATGATAATATTACATTTTCTTTTTAAGTGCCCTTAGATCACTCAAGCGCACTGTACCATAAAATATAAACAAGCAGTGAAAAAAACAATAGTCAATGTATAATAGGCATAAAACATGGGATAGTGTAATTATGTTACACTAGGGAGGGAACATTAATGTTATGTTTGTCCGGCGGTATGAGTCCCATAGTTGAGAAGCAGAGCCTCCCCATGGTGCTGAGACAGCTGGAGGGCACAGTGAGGTAGATGGAGGAGGATGACCTGAGGCAGTGGGAGGAGGTGGCAATGTGCAGTAGATCTGACAGATAAGGAGGAGCAGCCCTGAAAGGCCCTTAATGTGTGCAGGAGGATTTTTAGGTCTATTCTTCTTTTAAAACATAGTTGCTGCTTTAGGATTTAGGCAATGTGGTGGAAGGAGGGTCTCAGTGATAATGCAACCAACTGGATTCAGGACCATCTGATAGCTTATGAAGATAATTCTGAAGGAGATGAAGAGATGGTTGCAGTGGTTGAATCCGGAGGTGATGAGGCTGTGAACAAGGGTCGAGGCAGTAGTGGAGTGAGTGAGGAGCGAATACAAGAATGTGACGTCATGTGAGCATGATATATTAATGAGCTATCAAGGATGACATCCTCTTAACTGTGGGAGGTGGAATCAAGGAAGGTGTCAATAGACAAAAATTGTCAACTTTGGTGGTTTAGATTTGGTTCCAATGAAGAGGATTTCTGAGATTTTCCTTGGTGTCTGTCAGCTCTTTACTGTATAAATATAGAAAACTTGTGCTTTTTGGTCCCTGTCTCATGTTGCCATAACAAGCTCTGACGGTATCATTGAGTATGGACTCAGAAATGATGATACCTTGATATTACAAATTTACCCAGATGAAAGCACCAATTGTAATTAGAATAAAATATTATCATTTGAGCTCAAACAATTCATTTTAGAATATACAATGATCCTTTAGGTGACCAAAACTATGCTCTTTTAGCTTCATGTTTAATGTCATATTATACAGTATGTTATGTTGACATAACCAAATAATTTTTGTACCAACACTTATCTAGATGTGAATGAAGTAAAAATCTAACCGTACAGAAAAGCAATTGGAAGAAATAGCCAGTAAAACCATTGTTATTCCAATTGGCTATACCCTCTTTATGTGCAAACTTTTACATTTATTTGATATTTATTGCATGATGATATCATCGTGGATTGGACTGTATTTCAATTATATTATAGAGAATTGATTTTCAAACTTGGAAAATTTGGAGACCAGTGAGTTAATCTTTGCAAAATGCATACTGTAGCTATGCAGTGCTATGAGGAAATATGTATAGATTATAAATTATATAAATTATATATTTCCTGGTTTACAACCATAGCATTTCACAAAATATAATACCAACTATACCATTTGATTTTCATATACATTTTTTGCAGTTTATGATGTAAACTATTTAAGAACAAACAAATACCATTTCCCATTGTTCCATGGCTCTTCAGCTCCAGTCATCGGGGTCCACTGTCCTGTAAGTTTTAGATGCTTCCCTGCAAAACACACCTGATTCAGATTAAATGAACCCAGTTTGTCAAGATTTGCTACACTTGACAACATTAATGACAAATGTATCTCAGTTGGATGATCAGAAGCAAGCAAACAGCTAAAACCTGGATGACAGTGGCCCTCCTCTGTGTGCTCCATTTATAAATCTGTGAGCCTATTTTACCTTTTTTGATAGGAACTAGTATGTGTAGGTAGGCAGGGATTCATGCTAATGTGACAACCGTCTTTTGCAGCCATCACAATTCAACAGCTGTCAAAGTTGCTCAGTTCCTCTCACCAGTTTTCCAGCTTTTACCACAAACTCATTGTCCACTTATTGCCCCATTTCAGAGACTCACATGGCCTGTCACTAGCTTTCATATTGTGGCTGGTAAATGTAAGAAGAATATTACTCTAATTTAATGTTTGAGTTTAACAATGCTGTATTTCTTTTGCTTTTTCATTGCTCGCTTCCTGTGTCATTTTGTGTTCGCACATGCACATCACTTCAGTAACTAACCCTGCCAGCCCTGCTTGTTTTCTAAGGACGGATGTGACTCGTTTCCTCTTGTTGTCTCTTGCAGTGTGGGAGTGAAGTGCCACAGTGGTGTCACACAAGGGATTTCCCATCGTGACTGGCAGTGTTAGGTTTCAATTTCTCTCTCCACTGCTACTGTCTCTTCTCTTTTTATTCAGGGACACAATTTCAGAGGATGCAACTTTCCCCAATTTTCAAATATGCCACTTTTCTTCGGATACAGTTGTCAAGTTTATCTTCTTCACAACATAATTGCTAAGTAAACAAGACCTGAACAAATGTGCACAAGACATGAACAAATGTATCACAAGACAATGAAATACAATGATCTCCTTGTGGCTTTTGTTAGAGCGACAATACTCGGTGGAAATGAAATCACAAATGCTCATTTGCTCCATTTCTATTATCCTACAATGTTTCTACATCGTAATCCTACTGACGACACCTCGGGAATGAAAGAAAAAACCCTAAAGGCCTAAAAGCCCAGGAGGAACACATATTACTAGGGAACAGCATTGTCGCTGCATGGTAGAGTTAGACTGAATGGCTTTCAAAAAGAGAAATGCATTAAAGCCTGTTTCACAATGAAGCCTCTTTCTTAGTATAGGTGCAAGACTTAAAAGAATGCATTTCACAGAAAAAGATGTAATTACAAGCAAGGATTTGTGGATTGTAAAAGGTCCATACTGTTACAGTATTTCTTAAAATACAAGGCTACCCATAAAAATATCAGCTTTTTTCAAATTTACTTAGTTATTAAGGATAAAAAATACTGACATTTTCTTGATGGCAGCATGTAATTTAACAACCTTTTTTTGGCCAACAAAAAAGACCAGTGTCAAAATTCATTTGAAAAGAAATTGATGTGTGACAGCAGTAATCATTAACATAATATGCAGAACAAAAACGAAGGTCAATCAAGCATGTGCTGCACAGGTTTTATCTATTTAAAACCATCACCCTGATATGACAATACCCCAAATATGTAATGATTAATGAAAACTTATACAACATGACAGTCAAATCAACAGCTTATACATAAAAGAGAGCGTATAACTTGCACTTTCACTTGTTTTTTTTTTTTTTTTTTTATCAGTTCACTCAGTATATTGTGTTTGCAGTGCACATGAAGGCTTTGATCAGCTGTGATGAATATATTTTGGGCTTGGGGTTGCATCAGTTTTGACAGGGCCATGTTATCAGTAGCTCAGGCCCTGTGTTGTGATGATTGAGCAACAGTAAAGTATGCTGGCTAACGCATCGACTCTGAACTTTGACAACAAGGAGTCTGAAAAAAGTTCAAAGTAAGTGTATATGTTTTCTTTGATCTTGTGAGCATGTCAGACTGATAATGAGAAAGAGCTATGGGCTCATGGGTTAGATTTTCCCATGTGATCTGATGAATCCGAGTGGATCACTTCGAATTCATGAGAAATGAGTTTGACGTGCTTATAGAAAACGTTTTAAATGAGCCATTTCTTTCAGACAGCTGAAGAAATACGGTTAGATTGAAACCTCTTTGTGTTAATATGCTAAATATAAAGTTAACATTCATCCATCCATCTTCTTATCCAATAGGGGGTCGCAGGTAGCTGGAGCGTATCCTAGCAGCCATTCGGGAGAGAGGCAGGGTACACCCAGGACAGGTCGCTGGTCCATCGCTGATTAAGTAAGCAGCAGTGGATAATTAGCCTAGCAACTACAAGCTGGAAAATCTGAACAGAGACAAGAAATATATAACTTGGTTGTCAACTGCTGTGAAAAAAATAAATAACAAAGAAATACACTTAAATAAATAAAACTAACATTTGCTTTTTGCGTGTGTGTGTATGCAGGGCTACTTTTCAGGATTCTAGATAAAACAGATAACATCTCGATATCAAAAGAAGTTTGTTAGTCAACACACTGGAAGTCCAAACAAGTGCTGAATACACTGACAGCACAAGTCTGTGCCTTGCAATGAATGTGATGGTATGTGATATCATGCTGTTACATGTTGGGAAAGAAGTGATGCACTTCTCCATTAAGTAATCTAACTGGTAACGACATCATATATGATGTTGTTAGCTTTGGTTAAGTTAAGGCACATTTATACTCTGTGCATAAAACAGACATGGTGCATTTAATCATTCTTCTGTGTCCTCTACATGTGTAATCTGTTTTGTTTCAGGACCTCTGCACACCTGTCTTCTAATCGGGCAAACAAAGGGGTATCACCAGAAACTGTGGAGGTAATGCTAAGCGGTAAAACTGTTGCGAGACCCCAAAATGGAACAAAAAAGAAGCTGCAATGAATTCAGTGGCTGCACAGATCACTCATGTCTACTGTGCTGGCTCTTTTCTTGTCTGTCTCTTTTCTCACACGAACATTATTATGATCATCTCCACTGTTTGCTATTCCTTGAAACTGACATAATGCAAAGGTGAACTGAATTCTTCACTGCTCTCTGTGGAATATACAACCATGCTAAAGTAAGGGATACATGGAAATATGAGGGTAGTCAAACAGATGTACCTTATTGTTTACTTAAAGAGCCTTAATGGGCCTAAAAGCTAAACAGCTGTTCAAAATGCTAGATTTTGTGCAGAAAGAGAGACGTGGGGATAAATTAAAAAAACAAAGCAACTAAGTGTTAAATTGTGCTGGGAAGTAAGTAGCAAGATAAAAACATAGATCCATATGCAGGATTGGACAGCTGGCAATACCCCAAAAACATGTTCTGCACATTGCAATAGATCCCATACAAATCCCAGAATGCTCACAAGCAATATTGTGGCAACTGTCTGGAAAAGCTACTGATTAATGAGCTAGTGTTATGACAAAATTGGATCCCCTACAAAATCTGAACATTTTGGCCCATTCATTAAAGTAAACCAATTGTAATACTTGCAAATACATTAAACTGAGGTTTTGTGCAAGGTATTTTATCAACTGTTGTATTATTTTTTAATAAAGATCTAAAATAACTCAGATATCTTCTTAACTTCCAGTAATAAATATGTTTAAAATTTAAAGTGTTTGGATAAACTAAGGCACATACATTTTAACATTTTGCCCAGCAGGTAATAGATAGTTAAATATTCTTCTGAATGAAGCTTTAGCTTTAGAAACAACAAAAATAATCATTTTAAAATGATTCCCTCTATAAATTGATTTATAAAAACATCTGTGTGAGGCTGCATCCAGATGCAAAAGTGAAAGATGCCACTCAGCTCACCTAAAATCAAGTGTTGACATAAAAAATGTTTGTGTCAAAATATGGAACAGCTACACAACACAAGCTTTATACAGGTTGGCAGGTGTAGACTGGTAAGCAGACTACATTTCATATGTGCATGTGTGTGCCTGTGACAGAGTGTGTGTATAGAGGCCGCCATCCTCTCTTTCCCGTGTCCCTAGGCAGAAGACCCCTGTCTTCCCTGCCATTTTTCAGCCTGACAGCTGAGAGTTAGACAGCAGAGCAGCAGAGGAAGCAGGGAGAGAGGGAGCGGAAAGACAGGGCCTGAATTTGTAGAGGGTGGAAAGGGATGGGAGAAATTGTCAAAGAGGAATAGATAGAGAAGGTTTAGCTATCACTAAATCTTCCCTCCCCTTCTCATCTTCCCCTCTGAGGGGACCAGGTGTTCTCCTCCTGTGGGGGCATGACTGGGAAGAGAGAAAAGCTTACCCTCATGTTCATTTGGCATCTCTGCACCTGCATCTGCGGAGCTGGTAGGTGGAGAGAGGGCAGAGACAAGGCGTCAGATAAGGTTGGTCTCTAGAGGTTACTAGCTTTGTTGTTACACCACCCTACAGCAGACCTCTATGCCCTCACGAACACCCTCTCCCTTCGCTTGATGCATCTCATTGAAATGAATGCCAGGCTTTGAGTCAGCAACTCAAGCGTTTCTCTTATCCTCAAACCAGCCTCTTTCTATATGTTTTTTTTTCTTTTTTTCTAGAAGATCAGGTGTGCCTTTTTCTTTTTCTAGCTATAAGTGCCACTATTTTGAGCTATTTTAAAAACAATGGGGAAAAGCTTTTTTTTGTTACTCAGTAGACTTGCATATTTCCTCTGTTTTTTTTCCAGCTGTCAGATATTTATGCCATTTTTGTTTATTTGTTTTTGTCTCCTGCTTTCTCATATCTATAATATTTTCCTATCATGGTAACATACAAGTATTAAACCAGTCTTCTTCTATGCCTGACTGCCTTGGAGGCAGGCAGCTATTGCTCTCAGTGCAGTTTGTTCTTTTATAGTAGTCATCCATGCTCTGTGGTCTGCCCCTTTGTTCTGTCAGCCATGTTGTGTCAGAGCTGGAAGCTGAAGCCCGTCCTCCAATGGGCTGCTCCCCCCTTTAGGTTGAGGCGTGAGTCAGAGTCCTGATTCAGTCACCCCAGGTTACCAACTCACTACTTCCTGTCCAGAATATGGAATGAGAAGGTGGCTGAAGGGAAAACGTCTTATGTCCTGGGAATGTGTATATGTGTGACCAGAAAACCAGCAACTGTGTTTCAAGCATGTATAAATTTTAACCATGTATTTTCTTTTTTTTCACCAAATGACTGTTAGGGAAATGTCCTTTACCTATTAACTCTAGTTTGGTCTCTACCTCTTGAGTGAGAGGATCTAAAGCTGCATTTTTCAATAGTTTCAGGCTGCTGTTTATGTTCAGGTTGTATTGTAATTGAGACATTATTTACTATTTCAAACATTAAGCTGTGAATTTTAAAAGTGCGACAAACAACTTGATAAAAGAAGGTCCAAATGCATAAAACATAATGGTTAAACAATTTATTATCTAAAGCTAAAAATATACTTATTTTTAATTATGAATGTGTTTCTTTTTAATATTTGGTATGTGTTTGAAGCATTGTGTGTTCATGTCCTCGGAAATAACTGTTATGTATCACAAGCTGCAGGGGTACTGTGGGGACCAATTTAATCTGATGTAAGGTCACAGGGTCGACAATGGAACAAAGAGAGACATTTGCAGAAGTAATTGTTTGGAAGATATTTTAGTTAAAAATCAAAGCAGTTTATTCAAAAGCATGAAAAACAGGTTTGCAAGAAAACAATCAATTTGCTGATTTGATCATTTTTTGTATATGATTGTTGGAAACATCAAGAGGCATATCTGACTTTCTTTCTTTCTTTTTTATGTTTTGTTCTATAATTACCTGCTCTTACAATCAACCAAGTTATAAGCTAATGAGGCTAAGCTGATATTTTCTAGGTAATGCAGTACTACTTCACTGCATGCAGTGGCTCTTTTGGTTCACAACATATAGTGAAGCAGTTGGGCTTTGAGGCTTCAAAAATTTAAAGTCTGTTTTGGTTAGAAAAGTTGTGACATACCAAATGTTGCATTATATGATAATCTAACAAATGCTATTTGCCACTTTAAAAACCACACTACTAAGATCTTTAATCTCTTGCATCCTGAATAAAGGCTAATTCAACATCTGACTTACATCCTGTCTCTTCTTTACGTGCTCTGCTGGTAGTAAAAGTCAGGTCACCAGTCCATCACAGGGCTAAACAGAAAAATTTGGTTCAGTTCTGTGCAGTAAGACATGTAATATTCCTTTCTTTCCATTTTCTTTATTTAAAATATTTTTTTTCAAGAACTGAAGGACAACATTTAGGATGACATAAGATGTGTATCTATCATTTTTTAACATTTCATTATTGCTAAATAATAAAATCAAGAATATGTTTTAACTTGAATGATGGGGAAATGGACAAAAATAGAACATTGAGTATATATCTGATGTTTTGTCATTTTTCTGAAATAAAAAGCCTTTTTTTTGACATTTGAATTATTAAACAAAAGAATAAAGAAATAAAAAATAATAATATTGAAAGGTGCTAAGTAATTTGAACTGTAGAAGAGCAAAGCTCATATGGTAAAATATATTTATGTTTCATTGATTCCACTTAGTTATATTATTTTTTATTGAGGATTTTATTATATTTTATTGTTTCCAACCAGATACATATGGCATATTCCAGATCAGAATTCCTGATATTTGCATTAAAATTAAATTATATCTACTAGATAAATCCTATTTAAACCAATGCTAGAATTGATAGTGAGTCTTATGCATCTTTAATGTTCAGATGTAATTAGTGCAGATCCAGAATGGGCTCTGATAGCTTATTCCTGATAACATCTACAGGTTGTGACATACAGAGAATTATAAATTGTGCCTTTTTCAGCCTAGTCAGGGAAAGATTTAATGATTTTATAACTAATTGTTGTAAGACAGCTGTCATCTTATTACAAAACATGTAGTCTGGGAATGGTGTTTGAAAAAATGCAATACATTTTTAGTTTTATGTAACAGTGGAGAGAAAGAACAGATTGTTATGTTTGCAGTAAATAATTTATATGTCTTGGTTTCTCATTACCTTCTTTTTGGTGATTCAACAAAATTAAATCATGAATATATATAGCAAACAAAACGTCAGCTTGTTGTATTAGGGTTTTCTGTCTTTGTTTTGTTTGTTTTTTTTTTTGTTTATTTTGAAACACCTCAGGGATGTGAGAAAAATTGATTGGTTCTGAAAAACCTAAGCTCCTCTGTAACTTCCTGACATTATGATATAATCCAGGCAGTCATTCAGCCCAGGTGACAGACACAATGTCAGCCCCTGTCTTACCTAAGGTGAAATGAATTAAATGAACACCTGCTGGATGGAGTTTTGCAGGTGAGAGATAGCAAACATGTTGAATGCTCACTGACTATGTCCAGGTCAACGGGTGGCGAGGCTACATCTTAGGTCAGTAGGTGGCTGCAGAAAGGAAAAAAAAAGAGGAAAAATGAGCATTGGTGTGGAATCTGCAATAGTTGTCTGCTCCAGTCTGACGAGATGGTTTGGAAATGACGACCAAGGATGAATGTTGTGTTGTGTGAAAGTGCAGGCAGGTTCATATTTACTGATGGGACAGGCAGCGATAAGACGACAAAGGGGTGAATCTGCCTGGGTGTGCAATCTATAGCACATGTCAATAGGAGGATGTCTGACGAGATGGCATTGGTGAAAGGGGATAGAGCTGCGCTGTGTAGCTAATGGGGTGTCTTGAAAGCCTATTTAACCAGAGTAATAAAGTGTGTGTCCAAGAGGAAGAATATGAAAGAGGGGCTTAGAGCCTCAGACAGACAACTAGGTCACCTCACTCAACCTGTGTGGAAGAGACTTGGACACGATGATTCAGTTTTAATGACTCATTTTCTTTTTCTTTTCTTTCTTTCTTTTTTTTTTGTTTGTACTTTGGCTATGAAGAAATAATCAGATCAGATCAACACAGAGACAACAACAACAAATGTCAAATGTCAATATCCACATGCAGGTTGTCTCACTTTCCTTCTAACATAAATGCTTCTGTTATTTCCCAACTTTAATAATTTGCTCATTGTAGATCAAGCTAATTCAGAAAGTATTTATAACTGTGAGCCACAGGGCTTTTTACCTGCCAAAATGCATCACCAGTAAGAATATTAACCCAAATTAGACCAAACTTTTAAAGAGCAGACATATTAGTCAGAGATGATAAAAAAACAACTTAAAACTAGAGAATTAAACTAAAATAATACAAAATCTACTAATACAAGACACGTTTCATGGTTTTGCATCTTATTCTGTATGAAAGAATATGTAAGGCAAGGCAAGTTTATTTAAATAGCACCTTTCATGTAGTAGTATTTCTATGGCTAAATCCCCATTAAAACTGAAATTAATCACATGAAAAATGTCAGAAACTGACATGCAGCCTTAACAGTACAGCCTTGTAAAGTATTTCCAGATAGTTGTTCTGCTCTAAAAGAAAAGGCTGATCTTATTACTGTGCCACTGTGTGACCAAATTGCCATTAGACTAACTTAAATACAACATATTTGCACTAAATTTGAACACACTTCCATGTGAGAACCAGGGTGTGAATCAGAATCAAAATTCTGAGCTATGTATAAGCCATGTGGATTATCAGTAGTTCTCACATAAGTGTTTCCAATGATATAAGACAAAGACTTCAAAAGCACTGAGAAAGCACAGACCTTTGCCAAGCAGGTCATTTCCACCCACTTTATAATTTCCACTATTTTAATCCTACATTCATTTTATATGGATACACTATTAGAGTCCTAAATTAATTGATAATTAATTAACAGTATCTTAACTAAATTGTGGTGTTTGTTGCATGTATATATTTTATTTTGTTTTCTTGCATGGATAGAAACTCCAATGACCCTGTATTTTTCCTGTTGGAAGTATCCAGAATTTGTGTGGTGAGAGAAACTACAACATGACACCATAACTGCTGTAAAGTAACCAATAACAGTATTAATCCTGCCTACCTCGTTTGAACTTACCAGCACAGGTGTGGACAAACATATTTTGTATAATTTTATAGTGCCACTTTTTTCATTTATTTTCACCAGTTAATCAAAGAGCTTATTATAGAGCATTATATGTTGGTTGGGTTCCACCGGTAGAACAGTGGTCAGTGTGGCCTCACAGCCCCCAGCTGAGGCTGGGGGCAGGTCTGAACAGTGGTCTTTCTGTTGGGAGTTTGCATGTTCTCTCCGTGTATGCATGGCTTCCACTTAATGGCAAAGACATGTGTGCTAGATATATTGGTCACTATAAATTGTCCCTAAGAATGAGTGTGAGCATGAGTAGTTGTTTGTCTCTCTTTGTTGGTCCTGATGGACTGACACACTGTCCAGGATGTAACCTGCCTCTCGCCTGATGATTGCTGGGATAGGCTTGTTTCCCCATGACCCTGAACTGGAAGAAGCAGTATAGAAAGTGGCTATATAAATATTTAGCTACCAAAACATTACCTCTATTTTATATTCAGATTAGGTTTTGATGAGACAACCACTGGTCCAGTCACATGTGCTGGTCACACCAGCTCTTTAAGGGAGAGCTGTCTTGTGATTGATGCAAACTCAAATCTATTTTTAGGACATCAAGTGTGGAATTGGAGTTTGTGCTCATGTCATATCCCCCATGACCACAAACTCCATTTGCAGCCAACTTCACTACTCTTCTTCTATTTCTCCCCCTTTTAAATGCCTGTGAGCTCATGCCAGGCCACGTGAAGATCACACTGGAGCGAACGGGGCGTTAAGTGGGATCTATTTTTTTGTAAGAGTTATTGAGGTCAGGGAATGAGGAAAGTAGAGCGAAACCATGATGACTGCGTCTTGAAGACCCATGATATTCATTTGGGATAGCTGAATGTCTTTCCAAGAAAATGAATGTGCTAAAAACAAAAGTTAAATCAAGAGGAGTGAACTGGTTCTAAGGAACTTTTTTGCCTTGATTTCATACATATTCACAGTATTTTGCTGCCAGTATTTGTACTGCATGTTTTCTTAAAACTTTAACAAAGAAGCCAATGTAATTAGTTTCAGCAGGAACTTAGCGCTGAAGTCTGATCTGCATTTGTGAGATCTAATGCAAGTTGATGCTTGGGGGCTGCAAGTTTGCCGAATTATGACGGAGAGATGTCTAACCCCCATTACAATTCACAGGCTCTGCTACATTCAGTGCAATGATGCAATGCCTCAGTCATCCAAAATAACAAAAGAAATAGCCTAAAACTGTATGTACTGTAGTCACCTAATAAATGTATATTTTTAAAGCTTTTATATAAACTAGTAGTAATTTTTATTAATGAATAAATTCTAAATAAACAAAATAAACAAATCATAAGTGATCCTGATGTAATGTCACCCAATTCAAAATTGAAACTTAAAGTTTTTAAGTCAATTTTCATGAAACAAAGACATCCTATTCAGCCAATTAGCATTCATCTGAAGCTATCTGAGCAAGCTAGCAGGACAAATTACACCACCTTCCCCATCATAAACAAAGGCATCACCTTATCCTTAGTCTTTGTTCCTGCAGTTTCTTTATTAGCACTTTTTTGTCTGCCACAGTAAGAAAACTTCCTCTTGAAGTCATAACAACATTTACCATCCATTTCTTCAGAATAACGGGCACCTGCCAAACACACTTGTCAGCAGATGACACTCACTGCAAGACACTGCAGTCCAACAATTTTTACTTACTGATGTCACAAAAACATCAGCCACTACTGCCTTTTTAATCTCATTTAAAACTAATGTCCTACATTTGTTTTGAAGTATACGAGAAATAAAGATTTTCTCAGTTTTCTTATGGGAAGAAACAGCTGAAGGTGAAATATTTATGTCAGATTGACTGTTCTGCCCCCATGATTTAGTGGTATTGCTTTGTTTTTTTTGTTTTTATGTGTATGTGTGTAGCAGGAGAAAGACAAAATTGTCAGTCTGTCTACATATCCATCTTCTGTCAAGCATACATTTAATCCACAATTTTCCTTTTGATTAGAGCTAAGTGAAATATCTTCACCGCAGGTGAGTAAATTGCTATTAAATTATGCAATGGCATCAAGTTCCCTTTGAATGTCTTGACTTTGGATATTTTGATCCCTAAAGTGCCATTCCCATTATGATTACAAGATGAACACACAAAATACACTTTACAGAACTTCAATGACACTGTTTATTTATCACCACTTGACCTGCGTGTGCGTGTGTGTGTCCGTGTGTGTTGTGTGTGTCCGTGTGTGGGTCTCTGAGAAATACTTCTTAGCATGTATTTCCTGTTTTAAGCTGTTATGGACCATCTGTGTATGCCTCTCTAGTGTGACTCTAAAACCGTGGATCTTTTGCTAGATTGTGATAGTCCCCCATCCTGTACATGATAAACATACTGCTGGTAAAAAATACACAACAGGCTGAAACAACTCAGGTGATTTCTTTGCTGCACTCAACAAGGCCCAGCATCTGTAAACTGTGAAAATTAACAATCAAATAAGAACATCATCTTAAATATTAGCTGTCGAGAAGGCTTGCATTTTAGGCTGAAAACACCTCCCCCAGATTAATCAACACAAGTCTTGATTTTTGTAGCACTTGGTAGTAATTAGACTGAATGACATAATGAGGTGTAAAAACTAACCAATGGTTACACAGTTTTCAGTAAAAGGATATTGTATATATATATATCTATATATAGATATAGATATATATATATAATTATATATATATATTTATAGATTTATATTCATTTATAAGCTTTTAAAATAGCACAGTAAACACTTTGCACATATGATAAAAACCACTGAGTGTGTCTGATTGTTTATATGTATAGGCCAGTGGCATCAAGGGAACCATTTCTGTGTAATGGGTCATATCTCTTTCTGTGCAGTCAAATCAGGAAGGATTTCAAGAACTATTAGTAAGTACTTAAAAAATGACAACATTCATTTGTGGTTTTTAATCTATAAACTCAGCATGTGATTGATGAGCCTCTTATTTTTACACAGTGTGTTTGTTCAGATCTCCTTCCTGAGATGGCTAAACTAGAAAGAGGACTGAACCCGGCTCTGGACACACATGTTCCTGTCTGTGACTGTGAGTTAGAATATTTCAGAGTCGGCACACTTTAACCACACAGAAAGAACAACAGAAACAAAAAAGAGAAGTTATATAAAGACAGTCAAGTCAGAAAACCAGAGATACAGAATTTATAGTACTGCACATCATCTCTGCATGTCTTTGCTTCCTTCCTTTTGAGAAAAAAACTAAACAAAAAAAACTGTACATCACCTGTTTTGCCTTTTTTAATCTCCATCTAAATGTCTCTTGCTTAGGTTTCTCACCATCAGTCCCCATTGTCCCCTCCCCCCGACCCCAAACAGTCTCTGTACAGCTGGCTTAATGGTGACCATAGAAATAGCTAAAGGGTTCCGTGTGACGTTGGCTGAAGTTTGTACAGAAACATTAGGTCTTTTTTGTCTTTATGTAAACAGGCACACACAGATTTCTAGAGGCTAACTCCTCGATCAGAAGAGAAAAAAAAAACACAAACAAAAGAGCCACCTTTTGTGAGTTAAACCGTCCCACTTTGTTTCACTTGTTGTATTCCACAGATAATTCAGTTCCTTGCTGTCATCTGATAACATTATAATCTTCGCATGGTTGAGAGTTTCAGCCCCAGTCTCAGTCCTGCTGAGAGAAATAAGGCCTTGGATTGCTCCTTAGGTATCTAGAGGTTTACAGCTACTCAGTATTTATTTCCCCTTTCCTACTCAGCAGCCGCTGCCAAGACTCTGTTACAGTTCGCCAGCTGAGACAATTTAGTTTAGCCAAGGTTGCTGTCGTCCAGGTTGCAGTTTTGTTTAGCTTTATTTTGCTGTCTCTAGCATCAGTGTTGGTGGTCTAGTACAGAAATTCACGCTGTCTCCGACAGGTCCACGTGGAATGAGCTAGCAAATCCTTTTGCGGGCTGAAAAGACAGAGAACACTCATTAAGACAATTCTCACCTTTCCCTGGAGGCTTTTTAGTAACAAAATTCGCTCAAAATATCCTTTCTTGAAGGATACGTGCCACAAAGGACTCTGTGTGAAGTTATTTATATACCTTAAATGCCGGTCCTCATACACTAACTGTAGAACTAATTTGAGACTTGGATAATAACACGTCCATCAGTGAGAATAAATTGTCAAAATCGTTTGGCAACTTACGCAAGCATAGATAACACACATGCTCTAATCTGCTCATTGCTGATCTTTAAATAGGTTATTAAACATTTATAAATTCTTTTTTCAAGACAACCCTGACAAACAGCATTGCCATAGTTTCTTTCAAATCAGTTTCTAAAAGTGGAACATGATGTCTACTGGTTAATAGAGTTGTAGCTTCTGGGACTCTTCTCATATTTTTTACAGACTGATGAGCAGAGAAACCTTTGGCGGAGAAGAGCAGGATCCATTTATTTTAAAAAGAGCCAAAAAACTAAAGAAATTGTACGTCAGAAACACTAAATTGAAAAAAAAAATGAAGTTGTGAATTTTGAGCCAGGTGAAAGTAGAGTGCATTTATTCTAACCCTGCAAGGCAGACGAGATGAGCAGACGCGCAGGCAGCTATATTTGGAGCAAAACAGGCTCGAGCACCTAAAGGCTAAATACCAATTATTTTTCACACAGACCCGATGTGCAAAAGGAAGATTGTTTGGCTCTGTAAAGTCACAAACAAGGGGGAAAAAGCAGGTTATTGTGCTTATAGTATACCTGAGAGACAATGTACAGCCGGCATGCAGGATCATGGAGGATGGTGGTTAACATGGTGGTGTCTTTACTGGAAATGACTTCTCTACTGAATGATGTGTGTATCAAATCCAGCTGCTCTTAGAGCTACAAGGCAACAGAATGTTTTTTTTTTTAATTTTCCAAGATTTCTATTTACCTTCTCCAGAAATGTAAAGTGTAAACATTATTCAGAGGAAAATAAATATTTTTCATTTGTCAAATTAAATTTCAAACTGTAGTAATTTTCAGTTTTTAGAACAACTTACGTGAATGATTTTCCGAATGGAAAACCATGACCTCATGGTTTAAAAACCACCTCAGCATCCTTCTTTATGTCAGGTATTGATTGGCAAGCGAGCAAGGAAAGATGTTCAAGAGTTCTTTTTTAAAACAAAATGGACTTCAGTCCTTGTGAAGAAGACAGAGTGTGGGCTGTGTGCTTCACCTTTTGAGCTATTCAGTAGAGAAGCCATTGAGCTTGAGCAACATTGCTGGTGAGCAAATGGAAAAGGATGTCCTCCACATCATGAGAAGATGATCTACCTTTTACTTCCTTTCTGTGTGTTCCAGTTATGTTTTAACATGTCAGATTTATGCTTTGTGAAAATGGTGATTTTACAGCATGAGGTGTGTTTGTTTTGATGACCTTTACAAATATGAGCATCAGATAAGGAGGAATTTGAAGTTGGGAGGGAATGGAAAAAGGGGAAAATATGGAAAAGAAAAGTGGCCACAGCAGATTCAATGAGTCCAATTCATATTCAATTTATTTTGGGTTGAGTAACATAGTTACAAGCAGCACTTAGGATCATGGTTAAGGGTTAGATTGAAAATTTAAGCTGGGTTTTGGAGAAAGGGGGTGAGCAAAAAAAATATTTATATATACATTCAAGAAAATAAATCATAATTTACAAAAGAAAAAAAATTACAAAAATACAATAGAATTTAAAGCCTAATTTTCATATTCCATAGAATTAGATCAAATATAAATTGATCAACATCATGAAAAGTCCAGATCAGAATCAAGAGGCAAATCCATCGTCCCCTCCTTTAGTATTTGTACTGGACCAGACCAAAGTCATAGGGTCCCAGTGAAGTTTCATACTGATACTCACAGAGAAAGGTGGGTTTGTATGGTAGGGTCCCCCTATCATACTCTTTCCTCTCTAGCGTGCTGGAGCTGTACTGCTGCTGTTGCTGATGAAGGTGATGGTGAAGGCTGTGGTGTGACTGTGATCTTTGGCCATCCTTGCCAAAGGTGGAGAATGACCTATCGTTGGACGAGGCAGTGGACGAGGTCATGGTGAGTTGGTCGGAGAGGTTGACGGAGGAGGGTACCTCAGTGTCGGGCAGTGTGGCGTCCATGCCGGGGACGTGCAGATTGCTGCGGTAGTCTGGTCCCTGACGTCCATCTGATGGCACAAAGGAAGGCATCCAGCAGCGGTCGGAGTGACCCAGGGCCTTGCACTCTTCTGTGCAATTCGAGAACAGGTCAGCACCTGCAGAGAGGATTGAGATGATGGAGATTGGAAGCAAGATAGGTAGAGATGAAATGTGCAAAGGAAATAGAGTGGGATCATGAGAGCAGAGGGTGAAGAGTTATTTCAAATGGAAACGGCAGGCAGAGAGGGAAATGAAAGGAAAAAAAAGCACAAGAGCAAGCACAAGTTAGCAATCATTTGCCAATGTTGCAGGAAGAAAAAAGAAAAAAAAAACACAGCACGAGGCATTTATCAGAGGGACAAGACTGAAACTGATGAAGGGAATTGTTTGTTTTTCTCCTCACCTCATTCATTCAGAATGAAATGTGCAATTAAAGTGATGGGATATTACAAAAACTCTTCAACGTTGCCCGCACCCACATCCAAACCCTCTGTTTCAGTTTAGATGAAACACCAAAAAACTAAATGTGAGTCCATATTCCATCAACCTGCTAGAAATAAAAACCAACCTCAGAAAAATGTCACAAAAAAAGTCAACATAAAAAATCCCAGTCAAGCGTCAATCATCCGTATACAAATTGACTGAGCGTGTAATTGACATCAAGCGGCTTCCAAAAACAAAAGATCAAATTAACATCTGAAATGATATAATAGAATATCAGACATGTACACACATGACAACCATGAAAGAGGTACCAGCTTTGTTAATTACACTCTAAGAGGGCATAAAAAGATGAGGACGGGTGTGGAAGAGCATACGACACATAAACCAAAGGATCGTCATGACGACACCCTGCAGCTAATCTCTGTTCATGTGCAGATTGAATTAGTTTTCCTGGTTTTAGTGGAATCAGAAAATACTGCGATTAAAGAAGAAGTTTTTTTTTTCTTTTTACTTATCAGGGGAAAAAAAGACTGATACTAAAAGAAAGGAAGTGGGTAATCTGTGATTACCCGAGTTAAAAATGTCTGCTTACGCAGATCTATTGTACTGATCTTTTTACTGATAACGGCACTGTTTTATAAAAAAAAACAGGTAGACAGAGAGAAACGATCTAAATTGATGTTATGTTAAAGAAAAAGATGAGTCAATGGAAAGAAAACAAATATAACAAGGTGTGTGTGTGTGCGTGTGTGTGTGTGTGGGGGGGGGGGGTATTGCTGAGAGGAACTGGATAAATATCTTAAATCCCTTTTAATGATCATAACAGTTCATAACATGTCAGTATAGAATGGCAAAAAAATGTCTGGCTTCCTTTATTTAATTTCTTTGCAATGAGAGACATTGTTTAAAAAAAGATCAGCCTGTCATGGATTTGGATAATCTGAAAGAAACAAGTGTGCACGAAAGTGTCACTGCTCATAAAGAAAGATGGTGCACATTGTCTCATTTTTTGGCTTTGTTTTGTTTATCCTGTCAAATTTGAGCTCTACTGGTCTGTGCATTTCAGACATATTCCTTCAGCCTGATGCCAATTTAACAAACTTCCAAAACAACCAAAACAGTGGAGTTTCCTCATCACCATGCACTCAGAACAAGAAGCTTATCCAGCAGCAGCGAGTGGTGCAGCCAGCGCTCTCCAACTGGTTTGATTTTTTTAAACAATAATTTCCTCTCAGACTTCATGTTGATGTCAATCTGGCGTAAAAAAAAACTGCATGTTTGCTTGATTTTTCTAAACAAAGATATTTAAGTAGAACGTTTGTGTAAAATATGAGTGAAATCTTGATTGAATTGACACACAGCATTGTGTGATATTTCTGTTAAAAAACGTGGGGGGGAAAGTCTTTTTTCTTTCTCTTTTGCTCCAAACCAGCTCATCATCTTGAAAACATTAATGACAAAAATAGTCAGTAAATTTTGTAATTTCTTTTAATTCAAGTACCTTAATGACATCTTAGAGGAAAAAACTCAAAACCAAACAGCTTTAACACAGTACAAATTTGACACTATTCACGCTCACCACCTCTTTAAAGCAACACTTTTGCGCTGATGTGATTTGTCTATACTTCTGTGCTTTGCATGAATCTAATATTGCTAACTGAGGCCCCACTGGGAAGCCAGCAGGAGTGAGCAGTGGCCATAGAACCAGAGGACACACGAGGCTAGCAGACAGTGATGGCCAAAGCAGTCTGGGGGAGTCACAGATCTCTGAGACAGAGACAGCAGGCGAGAAAAGTGCCAATACTGCAGGAACCATAAGGAGGACAGGGAGGACCTCAGCAGTCACAGATGGAGGCAGCAATGGCCAGAAAAAAACAACAACAAAAAACTAAGGGGAGACCCAAGCTTTACAGACGGACACCAAATAGGGGTCTGACTGGGGTGGGTACAGGAGTGGAACACTTTGTTTTAGTTTATTGAAAATATATGTTTAAATCTTTACTTTTGGGTATTTTAAACCCTTGGGATGCTTCCTGTGCTAGAAAAATGCATAAAATAGACAATATTAAGCAATATTAATCTTTAAAAGAGATAAATGTATTTCTCACGAGATATGGTAATAATAGAAACCCAGGGACCCAAGTCCACATAAGAGCTAACAGCTACTTTTTTCATCTATGCAACATATACGGTTTGACTGAGCTAACTTTGTTTCAAACTTCATATATCTATTTGGTTTGTTTACCCCTGTTTGGTCAGAAAGCCCCACAGAATGAGCACCAGTCAGTGCTTTTGCTGGCAAAGGGGGTGCGATTGGTTTTATGGCCACGTAGCCGGGGAGAGATGAGACTCATTGGCAGCAGACGCAGTGATGAGGGGGATGATGCACTGAACGATTGGGAAGATCCAAACAGCACAGACAAACTGCCCCAGGAGATCTGTTTAAAAGATTACCCAGATTTTGAGTGACATTTGCTAGATTTTACTCTCCAATTCACCTCCAAAGAAGGAGTACATGGCATCTTTAAAGGGTGAGTGCACATAAGTTAGGGTATTTGTCATGATGCTGACTCTGTAATATGCCTTTAGCCTTTTTAAATGGACATTTTCACAATAATCTATCTCTCCTTGACATTTAGGATGTTAACTTCAAGACTTCAGTCATCTTTATGCAGATGAAGTTTATGGTAACAACTCATTGTCTCTGAAATGTACACATGAATCGGCAGAAAGATTAAAGCACAGGTGCAAACATTCATGCAGCTCTGCAGGAGGCCTACATACAAGCAGCTGCAGACAAATAGTTTATGCCAAAAGATTAAGAGAAAAGTCTGTTGTGTATTTCTCACATCAGATGAGATCATTAAGCAGAGACGTGGGCATATTGCACCGAGGAGATGATGTGTAAATATAGTCTGCAGCCGTCACTGATTACCCTGCATCAGGTTTGCAGAAAGTCTTGTTACAGCTTCCTGACTTCTTAGGGAAACGTTGACAGCAACAGTATTTACACATATGTTTGCCAACACTCCAACACACACACACACACACACATATGAATAAAAATATTCCCTAAACGGGAAGATATGTAAATATACACGGGTAAACAGACAGACAGGCCACGAACACCTGACACCAAGTGGCTGTTGATCCCCGTGATGCACCTTTTCTTCCTCAGGCAGGAAGCAAAACAACAACCAAAATGGTGAGAGTGGCATTGACAAGCCATGCCAGCAGCCCCTCTCATCATGACCTCAACAGGCAGAAGAGAACGCTCGCATTTCTGTGCTTATTCTCTGTATGCACACAAACACGCACACCCACACACACAGAGAAGAGGAGATGTAAACGAAGCTGCACAATACAAACACAATCTACGTGCTAATAAGCAATCAGCGCTCCTCTTCTGTTTTTCTACTTGCTTTTTTCCATTACATCTCTGCATGTTTCAGAAATCCCATGTTGGTGTAATTTGACTAATTGCGCTGTCTGACATACATCCAGCCACTGGGAGCAAGGAAATGAGGGAAAACAAATTCTGGGAAAACATGCGCTCCATCTTTGAATCCACTTTGTGGGTGCGCCGAGTGCGTCCGCTGTGCACAGGTTTGCAGTCACTACTTTGTTGCACTCATCAGTCTGTTTCCTTGCTCTGAGTCTCTTTACCCTTTCTCTATCTCTTATTTTCACATTTAATCCTCTCTGCACATTTCTAACTCTATTTAAGCTTTTTCTCACCTCCCTGAAAAGAACCCTCCTCATCCCCAGGTAGAAAGTTGTCTTCCATCCATAGGCTACCTCTGTTTTTCATCTTGTCCTCCACAACTCCGGAGAGAACACTGACACAAAACGTCAATATTTGGACAGCAGCACAGGACAACAGGGGAATAGCATTGCTTCCTTACACGAGTTGGCCGGTGAGGCTGTGATGAGTAAACCAGAAACCTCCCAGGGCCAAAACAGAGCAAGATGGCTCCCACCATATTCAGCAGCAACAGACAGTTCCAGCTGTTATTTGTGATGTCTGCAGCACAGTAACTGAGCTGCGATGGAGAACAAACATGTCTGTATCTGCATGATTAATAACACCTCTTATATATTGTTGGAGCAAAGGGTCAGGATTACCACTGATTATTGATTGCTGGCTTATGTGCTTTTCAGCACTTCCCTCTAAAGAGCTGTTGTACCCTGACACAGGTAAGGGTATATTGAGATGTCTTCTGCATAATGGGATAATTCTAGTTTACTAAAATCCCCACCTTCCCTCCTCTATTTTTATTTCATAGCTCTTGTCATCAGAACAATAAGAAACATAAAAAAACCAAGAAGCCTGAATGCCAAATTGGAGAAAAAGCCATTTAAGCAGCCAAGCACAATTGCTTTAGTCTTGTTTTGGATTGAATCAAGTGCATAAATTAAGCCTTTTCTTCCCCTTACTCTGTAACATTTTCATAATAGCTTGCTAATTGCAGAGGACTGCCTGAGTGCAGATTTCGTGTCTAAAGTTGTTCAGTTCAGTGGAGACCTGGCTGCATGAAGAGCCAGATGTGTTTCGGAGTTAAAAGTTCAGCCACGCCCACTTTGATTTGATGTAGTTGTTTAACTGGAGTGGAAGGTACACACTGCTCATAAGTAGGCACTGAGCTGTGAGCACTGATTGTGGCACTGTACGCTACTATTCCAGCCTGTGTAATGCAGGAGATTGGATAAATAAATGAACTATAGCTGGTATGTCAGGTCATTTGAATACAACATTTAAATAAATCTATATCTCTGTTTAGATGGACTCCTGACCTGTCACACGATTATTGCTAGGATAGGCTCCAGCTGGATGGATGGATAATATCTCTGTTTAAAGCAAAAAGGAAAGGAAATGAAAAGCAGGTAAAATTTTGCTCAAGTCCTCCCAAACAACCAATTTATGGTTATTATGATTAATTATAATTTTATAGTATATTACGTTAAACATGTGAAATGGGAAAGAGCTTTATTTTTGCCACATGCTACTTGATTATTTCCACATATATAAATATCTGGATCACACCTAACTTGACAGATATGGTTTGGAGTGAGCTGAAGATGAGGTCAGAAAATCAACAATCTATAAGAATGTGTGCTGACTCTTTTTAATAAGAAAATGTGCACAGATATGATCTTCTACATTAAAATATAGATAAATGTAAACGTGGCTTCTCATCACAGATCAGATTACAGAGACATATCCAGATGTCATACTCTTTTGTTGGGTCTTATGGGCTCATGGAGGCATATGTTCACTGACATTAATCCTCTTGACAAAAAGGGTGATATGTGTTTCTCAGAACTAATGCATGTTTATGTCTCAGTGAGACTTATCTAAGATTTATATCAGTCTTACTGCTCTACATTACTCCTAAAAATCTGTCTGAGGCATCAAGGATACTTATTTTTATTTGTGTTTTTGCTGATGCACTTCATATTCAAACCACACAGATGTACTTCTCTGAAGGCAAAGAACACTTGTGCCTTGCTTTTCTTCTTTTTCATGGTTAAGATCACAGTCAATTCATTTAAAAAAGCCCTGCCTATTATATCCAAGTGGACCTTCATCAGAATGTTCAGCATTATGTTTCACTGCACCGCAAGTCATTAAAGCAGAGGTGCTCGCTCTGGTTTTCACCTGTTTCCATAAAAAATTGATTTCAACCAATGAGGTCATGCGAAGCAAAACATTTTTTAAGCTACTGTGTTATTGGTTTTCAAATAAATAAGATTTTCTGTTAGTTAATCAAACTGATTTCCAGCTTTCTTTCTTTTTTTTACTGCTTTCCACTGATATTCAGCAAACAAGTCAAGTTTTGTCAAGCTGTTTCTTGAGAAGAAGAGATATAATCTCCACCTGCTACAGGAAAAATCTAAACACCATTTTCTTTTTTTTTTAATGAGGAAGGATTTAAATATAAACTGACACTCAAATTTCTAAACTACAACCCTCCCCTCAGTCTGTTTAAGAGTGGTAAATTTCCTCAAATCTCATGATCTTATTTATTAAGCATAGTAAAATAAATATATGCTTGGATTAGTCAAGCAAAACAAGGCAATTTTAGACACTGACTTTTAGTTATTCTACATAACCTTTCAAATGAATATTAGGGAAAAAGTACTTGAGAAAATGGTAATTTAGACTGAGGATTAAATGTATTGATTCTAACAGACATGAAAAAGCTATCTTACCCTAGAATCCCCCAATTATCTCAACACGTACTAAATCACCACACTTTCTGAGCTATTAAGTTATAAGACTATGTGTTCATGACAAACTTTTCAGCATGAAATTTCACTGTATTTCCTCATAAGGAATGACTATATTTAAAAATAGTTTCATTTTTAAGGCTCCAAAAACTTAACAGGATTGAATGTTGTAATTGTGATTACTGCATATATTTGGTAACACACCACAGATTGTCTGACAAGAGAACCAAGTTAACGTTCCCGCTGAGCTAATGCTGTCCAACACCTTTCACCTTTTAACTTATGGCTTGTTGAAACTATGTGTAAAATATCTATTTTCATCCACTTTTATTTGATATGCTATAATCATATATATGTTTTAAATGTGTTTTGAATATTAATGAATACATTTCTGCAGGCTAACATCAACACACACAAATGCTACTTCAAACATCCATCCATTCAGCTTCAAGACACCTTCATCCCATTCAGGGTCACAGGCAGCTGGAGCATGGCCAGCGATCAACGGGCAAGAGAAGCAAGAGATGGTGTACCCTGGACGGGTTGCCAGTCATTCACAGCACTTCTATAATACAGATAAAGATATTGTGGTGTGTCTTCAGGTGTGTGCACACCATAAGACACGATGCAGCCCTAACTGGAACCCCGGGGGGCAGTGTAACGTTATGCTGCTCACATTTGGTGACCAGAAGAAAGAAGAAGCTGGACTATTGGACAGGGTTTTTTCTTTTAATTCTGATCCTATCCACTGTGTTTGCTATTGTGTGAAGCTGACAAAAAAACATGGAAGCATAAAATAAGTGTGTGGGTAGTTTACATATGTAAGGATGCTGAAATTAGGATTAACCTTCCTACTCTTTTGACATGTATGGCTTTATCTGTTATGTGTTCTCCTGTGAAACTGGGCTGAATATGATGTTACTCTTCTGACTATAGATTTATTAAGCTTTTCTTGACCTTTATTACTGTTTTCTTCTTTTCTGCTAATTCAGAATGATTTTAGCTCTTTTGAGTTTGAGTTTTTGAACCTGATATTCTTACTGATCTCACTTTTTTTTTATTTGTCATGTAAATGTGACTTAAATCTCCAACCTTGTTGTCCCAGCTCTTAGTTTTGTTAGTGTTTAAGGCTTATAAAAAGTGTATATCAAAACTCTGCTTGTTAAATTCTTTTGACAGCTTACTGACATGAGAAACTGCAACACGGTACACGCCACTAATTCATAATCAGCCAACTAATACACCGTTACCACAGTGATTTAATTGTCCCATTTGTCACGGCTGTTGTTCCCACCAAAACAAACGTCATGATAATGATCGTTTCCAGTCTCCCACCCGTCACATAGCCTTCCACAGCTGGTTGAACGTTACTGAGGTGCCAATTTTATCCCTCGAGGAATACTCTATTTCATCTCCATCCATTTTATTTTTTTCCTTTTTTTTCATTTAGTAAGATTAGTCTTGCCATTTCCCCTCGCATTATCCTAACAGAAAATGATGGGTACTATATAGAAAAAAAAAAGAAGATGTGGGCCTGTAAAAGGTGTGGCACTTAATCAAAAGCATTTTGGCTCCTGATGCAGTGGCACCTCACTACAGGCACACACTGCTTTCAGGAACGCCATTTGCCCACTTTTTTCAAGGTACCCCAGCTTCACAGACAGTGTCCCTTTGATTTAAAGCGACATCAGGAGACTTATTTTCTAAAGTGTCAGCCAAGCGGCCGAGCAGCAAGCTACGGCAGGTGTAGTTGATGATATGCCAACTGGAAATGGTTTCCGCTTGATTTGAAATATTCTGAGATGCACCAAAAGGGAGAATGCGCCACTTGTTCTTGTGTGGAAACCTTGCCTGTAACCCCCCTTTGATAATTGCTATGCAAAGGATCTGGAAATGAATTACTGATCAGCCAAGTGTTACAGAGAGCCAACGTGAGCGGGAGAGAATGAAGGATGAGACCCTGACACAAACCCAGGAAGGGAATATGAGTGTGTGTGTGTTGGGGGGAGGGGTACAAAGGCATGCACACTCACATAAAGCATGAATACATACATATATTCATGATAAAGACACGTTAGTATGTGTGTGCACATACAGGCTGCATTTTCACACAGACACTGCAGAGACACCTAAAAATACACACGGATAGTCTTGACACACAACTTAGCAGTTTAGCTGTCTGCTTTACCAAAAGAACATGCACTCAGCACAAAGCTTATCTAAGCAGCTGCTCACTGTAATAAACACAAACATTGCATATTAAACTAAAAAACACTCCAATTCTGTATATTAAGCAGACACGTGGACACAAATTAGCAATGAGGATGCCTGTGCAGAGGAAATCCTGTATACACCTGGCAAATTTCCAAGCCCCAGCTACCACTCTCTCCTCTTACACTGAATCTCATTTAAGCTTCTCTGAGCACTGTCTCAAAGGAAAATACCTTTTCAATGCAGACATCATCACTTAGCCTTGTTTGCCTCCAGACATAACACGCACTCACACAAGCAGGTTACATATAGGTATCATGTATACACCTACATATTAAATCAGACAGTGGTATACTTTTACACCAACACACTCACACACATAGATAGACAGAAACATTGTGTCTGGTTTTGTTTACAGAAGTATGTGGAACTCAAGTGTCTGTCTTTCCAAAATACCAGCCGTGTGATATTACCTCCCATGGTGTGGTAAGCTGTTCCTTTTCTAAATCCAACATGAGGAACAAATGTTGGTTTCCTCTCATATGAAATACACAGTGCAGCACCAACTGTGTACACTCCCAGACCAATGCCAAATGAGCAAACTCTGAGCCAAAGAAGCTGAAGAAACATGTTATTGGTTCAGAAATATAAGCCTGTCACACTGAGACAAAACCAGCAAAATGAAATTCAAGACAATTTTTCATCTAAAATAAGTGTTGAAATACAGACTAGGGCACGGCTTCAAACATCGTGTCAGGACTGATTCCTGGGTTATGTCTCAGGATACCTACTAGCGGGATAAGTTAAGGCATCTCACACTCAGCCTGTGCACACTGTTATCCCTTTTTGTGTGCTGTATTTTTTCAGCCTGGTGCAGCGCTGCTATGCTGCTGCAAATATCCACTAATCATATCCTGATGGACATCTTCCAATGCTAAAATATATGTTGAAGTATCCATTCTGGTGTTTTTTTTCTGCTGAACAATAAACCACTGATAAAGAAAATAAAAGGAAACTTGGAGATCTTCCAATACTGCATTTCAGTCTTGTACAGTTTGACCTTCCCAGATAATTTCACGAGCCAGAGCAGAGAGTGACACAACTGCTGCATACTGGCTCTCTATTTTGGCTCACTTCATTAATAATGTCAAACACTGCAGGGCCTAATGAGAGCCAATTCACTATCCTACAGCACCTATCTGATCTTTGCTATTTGTATTCCCTGCACTCATATGATATTTGGCAAGCTCTGGTCTAGACGAGGGTCTTACATGCACCTTGTGGAGCAATCCCTCAGAAGAAAAGGGCAATTCAATATGAAATTAGATTTTGTATTGCTGTATTGCTTCACTTTTTGCCTGACTTCACTTTGATCAATAAACAGGTACTAACTAAATAGAATTTTAGTGAGAACAAGGAAAGGCTTATGATAAGATCCACTAAACCCTTTCACAAAGAAATCTATTGTGCTGTAAAGTGCAGAAAAGAAATAAGGAACCGTAAATAAACCAGAGCTGAGAGTGTGCATGGGGAAAACTTAGCTAATTCTGACATTTTACCTTTGCTTCAACTCCTGCCAAACCCACAAAGATTTGGCTTACAGACAAGAGAGAATCCAAAAGCCAGTAACTGTGTTTGATCAGATGAATCTATAATCAACAAAGACAGTACAACACACTGCCTCTGAGGCTGATTGAAACACTTCTCATTACATCAATTTAGCTTTCATGCCGTTCCCCTTTACTTGAGTGAACCTATTGATTTATACCATTAAAGCTCTTTGGGTATCACACTGCCTCACTGCGAGTTGCTGTCCTTTTCAGCACCAGTTGGTGCTGATGAAACAGCAGTGGAGTTTGAAAGAGTGAAGAGAAAGCAAGAAGGACATTTCTGTTAAATATCTCTCCTTCCTACCATATTCACCCAGTTGTGAAATACAATCAACACCTCTGGGGGCCCTTCATACCAACCAGACAGCCCCACCCCCCACACACACTCACCCCAGCTTTACCCCCTAGCATGGGCCTTGCGCGCACTCTTAAATTAAGGAAATGAAAATTCAGCGATCCGCACCAACAGTTACGTATTATTCCATTCACAGGCACAAACCCCAGCTTTTGATGCAGATCAGAAAGGGTGTATGTGTGTCTGAGTGGGAGAAATGACAGTCTACTTATGTGATGAGGAGAAACCTACCGGCTGTATGGCCCCGGTTTGTGGCGTCGTGGTCACTGTCACCCTGTTCACTGTCACCATGACCGCTGTCTTTGGAACTGACGATGTCTGCTTCTTGAAAAGCCGAACTAAAAGACCCGCAAAGAGAGTGGAAGTATGAATAAAGTAAAGGGATGCATTGTAAAGTGAAAGACAATGGGGATAAAGTGGAGGGGATTAAATAAAAAGCGAAGAAAAAGAAGAATCAGAAGACAACACCACATTAATGCGGTCACAGTGGCCGTCAAGAGCCTAAATTGGATTTTACACATGGAGAGTAATGACATCCAGCATTAGAGCTTTAATAGATGCCGCTCTGCCAGTTATGGGATTGATGCCAAATTGAAAATGAACATTATAGATTCAAAGGGAACTATGTGGGCTCTTAAAGCCATAGCAGAAAATACAATATACTGATGAGCACCATGTTCATTTTCACAGATATGAGAACAGCAGAGGCCTATTGAGGTCCCATGGCACTGGGTTCTGATTATAAAGTAAGCGTGTGGATGTGCATCAAAGTGTGTGTGTGTGTGAGTGTGTGTGTGTTATTTTTCTCTCTCTACCTGTTGACACGTCTGGGTCTGTCCACCAGATAGCTCAGTTCTGCCCGTTGGTGTTTTGTCTAGAAAGCCCACAGAAACATGGGTTAATGCTACACAGAGAGAGGGAGTCAGTGTGACATAAGATAACTCATAAATGAAAAGCAAAAAGGTATGGCTAAGTGGTTTAATTAAAGGGGAGTTAAACAGGAAGCTGTTTCACCACCAGGTGGGTTACCAACGGTGTGCACATCCACTTGGTGAGTGAGTGGGCGAGAGGAGATGAGAGCAGGGGGAGAGTAGGTTAGAGAGGCGATTGAATGCGTAAATGATTGAGCCGCCCGATGCTGAAACTGAACAACCTTTGTTCACGCTGCTGCCGTGCTGGATCGTGCACGGAATACTTAACGCATAGAAAAGGCAAGGCAGTGGCTGGATATCTGGCTCCACTCCAGCCACACCGCAATCAACAAAAAAGCCTCAACTCCACAGCTCCACGAGCACAACAGGCTGAGCACATTAGGGCCGTTAATTCACTTGTCTCATCCAGTCTGCTGGTGATATTTGCCAACCCAACTGTAACCTGAAATTGCAAAACTACCCTGATATTTGCATAACAATTGTTTCAATTTTTGACACAGAGATGACTAAACGTAGTCTAATCTATATTTATGAACAGCTTTTGCAACTTAAAATATCACGTGATTTACCAATTGCTATGTCCAATCACTATTACGCATGGCGATGATTAAAGGACACTGAGAATAACAGCCAAATCAATAGCAGATTCCTCTCTGAGACCTTTGCTGTGCGTGACCTGAATTGGTAGCGAAACAGACACAGCTGTTTTATTAATTCCAAAGGAGTAAAAATCACTTTAACCCATGAAATTGCCATTTTGAATACTTTATGTGTGACGGCAGGTTGGGTGTATTCTGAAACTTATTGATTTTTGTCTTACCTCACTGGAGAGAATGCTGCCGTTAGATATGATGTCTGGTTGTTGGTCACTGTAACCTGTGACTATGGCGCCGCAGGGGTTGGTGTGGTCCGTGTCAGTGCTGCGGGAGGGGCTGCAAGGCTTGAGAAACATCAAGTCTGTTTTGGCTGACTCCGGTGTCAGACACACCTGGTAGCAGTATGAGTTCTGGTTCTGGTGGTGGTGGGATCCGAACCCGCCTCCCACGCTTCCCACTCCAGACTCTTCCACTGGCACCTGCCCAACGGGTCCGACTCCTGATGTCACGTTGGTGCTCTGAACTAACATGATGTCGGATTTACTTAGCTTCTTCTGTTTCCTCCCACGAGCCTGTCTGCTGCAACACGAGCCACAGCACAGACAACAGTCACCTGCAAACAGGCACGTGTACAGGTTGAGTTTCTTGTCCTTTTGGCAGCGCACAGCCAGCACAATCATGGCCAGTAGGAAAATGAAGGAAACAGAGCCCAGGGCGATGATGAGAATGAGAGTGAGGTCAAGGGAGGTTTCCTTGGCCTTGGAGGCAGGGCCACGTTCTCCCCTGTTGCCCTCGACCACGCTGTCCACTAATATTACACTCACACTAGCGGAGGATGAAAGAGGAGGCTGCCCGTGGTCCCTCACTTCGATCAGCAGGTCGTAGAAGCCCTGCGGGTCCCGCTTTGGAGAGATCCTTCGTGCTGTCCTTAACTCTCCAGTCCTCCAGTCCATCCGGAACATCCCCATTTCGTTGCCACGCAGGATGCTGTAGGACAAGCGTGCGTTCTCGCCATCATCTGCATCCATGGCCATTATCCGGGTCACCAGGTAGCCAGGCTCTGCAGAGCGCGGCAAATGCTCTTTGGCTGTGCCGTTTTTGCCAATGGGAGCGATAACCGTTGGAGCGTTGTCATTTTGGTCAACTATGATTACATTTACAGTGGAATTAGAGAATAGTTCAGCAGCACCTGAGTCTTTAGCCTGCACCATGAAGCTAAACTCCTTCAGTTGCTCATAATCAAAAGAACGCAGCGCGTAAAGGTAGCCGGTGTCTTGGTTTATGGACACATAGGTGTCCACCGACATGCCCTGTATGTCGCACTCCAATATGGAGTAGGTAATGAGAGCATTCTGTCCTATATCTGGGTCCGAAGCACTCACAGCGTGAATAAAAGCACCGGGTACGTTATTCTCTGTCACATACACATCATAAACAGACTGCGTAAAGCGGGGCGCATTGTCATTCTCATCAGAGACGTGCACTTTAATTGACTTGCTGGTAGCTAGTGAAGGCTGACCTTTATCTTTGGCCACGACAGTGATGGTGTATGAATCTGTGTTCTCTCTGTCCAGCGGCCCGTCTGTCACGATGGTGTAGTAGTTTTTAAAAGAGGATTTGAGCTTGAAAGGAACGTCACCAAGTATCTCACAGCTCATTTGCCCGTTCTCACCAGAGTCCCGATCTGAGACGCTAAAAAGTGCAATCACGGTGCCCGGAGCATCCTGCTCGCTCACAGATTCAGTCACAGTGCTGAAACCAATCTCTGGCGTGTTGTCATTCTTGTCCATGAGTTTAACCAGCACTTTGCAGTGCGCGGGCACAGCGTTGGCCCCTAAATCTTTAGCCTGCACATATATCTGGTGCGTATTGCTTTCTTCGTAGTCCACCTCACCCGCCACCTCGATCCTTCCTGTTCTTCCGTCAATATTGAAAATGTTCTTTATTTGCGGGCTGTTATGACTGCTGAAAGAGTAAACTATTTCCCCGTTTTGCCCCTCGTCCACATCCGTAGCGTTCAGCTGAATGACAAGAGTGCCCACGGGAGCATTTTCCTGCAGGTTAACCGTGTACACAGACTGGTAAAACGTGGGGGCGTTGTCATTAGAGTCCAGAACTTTAACGACCAAGAGCGCTGTCCCAGTCCGCTGCGGGATGCCCCCATCCACAGCCGTCAGCACATAGCGGTGCACCGCCTGCTGCTCTCTGTCCAGCGGCTTCTCCAACACCAGCTCTGCGAACTTGTTCCCTTCGCTCTGTGTCTGCACATCGAGATAAAAGTAGTTGTTATTAGTTATGGCATATGTGCTTAGCGCGTTTGTGCCAACGTCGGGATCAAATGCATTTTCCACAGGGAAACGCGTCCCGGGAATTGCGCTCTCGGATATTTCCACGGAAATGTCTGTCTCTGGAAAGCTGGGTGGGTTGTCGTTGATATCCATCACCTCAATCTCCACGCGAAACAGCTCCAGTGGGTTTTCCAGAAACACCTCCAGGTGCAATAGGCACGGGATGGTCTGCTTACAGATTTCTTCCCGGTCAATTTTCTCCTTCACCACAAGCGCGCCGTTCTCCAAGTTTACCTCCAGATAAGGTGTCCGTGAACTAGGTACCGTCTGGAAACGGCGAGCCGAAAGTTTGGTAATGTCCAGTCCCAAATCCTCTGCAATATTCCCGACCACAGTGCCAGGCTCCTGCTCCTCTGGCACAGAGTAGTGGAGCTGAGAGAAAGCTCCATCCAGAATGGAGAGCAGTAATATTAACCAAATCATCTCCTCTAACAACATACAAGTGCACTTCAAAACAGAAAAAAAGTGTTATTCCTCTCTTTTATAAGACATGTGCATCTCCCATTTCCTCTGTCCGTAAAAAGGTAGTGAAATAAGCAGCAACAATGTTGCCCGACTCTGACGATCCTCTTCTTTGCCTCAGGTCAGTGGAACATTGTGTCGTTTCAGCTGTGAGAAGCACAGCCATTTGATCCGAGCTTCTCGTTTTAATCAATTCTGCACCGGTCTGTGAGTTTTGGCGTCAGCGCAAACATTGCAAGCTGGAGCCAGGACGCACAGCCAAGACTCCCTGTGCACAGAACAGACTGCTCCTTTCTTCACAGAAAAGTCACAAACACAGAGAGAAATTCCACATGAGTTGAAAAAGAAAGCAAAATCTCACATTTGCAAAACGCCAAATTAAAAAAAGAAATGCCTTCTTTAAAATGAGCGAATAAAAGACTTTCTCTCTATCTTCCTCCGTGAGGATGTAATCACTGCGCCTAAGCGCTCAAAGCGGATGATGTTCTCAGCTCGGCTTCTGTAAGGCGAGTGTGAGCGGCGGGGTTGGTTTTGCGCACAGCTCCTTTCCCCACCAGCCAATGATATTCTCAAACATCGGGTGTAATGGCACCTGATTGGGGCTCCGCAACGCCAGCTAGAGCGCACACCGGACCCCCACAACAAAACCAGTTAAGCGCCGCTGCGCTTCTTTCCTCTCTTTCACTCCCTCATCCTTGCCCAGTCGCAGTTGCAGCAGGGAAATTAAATGTGTTACACATCCAATGAATTAAGAAAGTTGGATATCAGGGGTTGAGCAGAGCATCCCCGCTGCTAGTTCTATTTTTGAAACACCTTTAGAAAGAATGCTTATATTTATTTAGATGCGCCTTCATTGTAATAAATTGCACTTAGTTTGCTAAATGTAGGAGTGTAGATGCAAAGTCTGCCCTTGACGCATATCTCAACAGTTTGCTGACCTAATATTGCTTTGATTTCAATCCATGAGTCAGACTGTCATAAGGATGCCCTCAGCCAAAAGACCACCATGTAAAATGCCTGCGCAAGTAAAGGCAGCTTGTGACGCAATACCCCACGGTGCCACGACCATCCTCTTTCTCTCCCTCCCTGTCTCCCTCACTTTCTTTCTCTCGTTGAGTTGCACACATTTGACAGACTAGGCGGACTAATAAAACATTTAAATAAAGTAATATCTCTCCTTCCGTTTGATGATCAGCAAAATTCCCTCATTTTAGATGACATGAATGTTAATTCAGGGAATTGGAGCGCTTACTCTGGTCCTACTGTGTTACTAACAGCCTGAAGCATATTAGTTCCCCTATCTTCCCATTCTTATCATTAACCTCCTCACATGCTGCCCTCAACTCGAGGATAACACAGTTGCATCATGTACTAATGTAATTCATAAAGAATAAATTAAATATGCAAATGGAATGCTCGTGCAGAATACAACATAGTGGGTGTCTAACTACTTGCACATTACTCGGGGGATGATGACAAAAATGGGGGGAAAATGTAATTGAGACCAGTTAGAATAAGTCTCTAATTCCAATTGCGATAGACAGAGCACAACAATATCGACCATAATGCAAAACGACGTGTCCATTGTTCACTGGATTAAACAGCGAGTGATACTCGATTCTGCATCTTGCCATACAAGTCAGAATAAACAAAGAGGAGACGTTAGATGAATTTCCACCCATGTCTGAGCCGGAGCTGTGTGACTGAATCGAGCTGACACAGAGTCGGATCTCTGAGCAGCGCGCACATCACCTTCCCAATCTCTTTCTCTCCCACTCTCCCAAGCGCGCCCTCGCTCTCCCAGCAGCGTGCTCTCTCCACGGCACCATCAGAGTGTTTCAGAGACCAACGTCGCCCCCTGGCGTTTGCACATTTTCTTCAAAACTTTCTACAGAGGAAATGGGGAGCGTTTTACCACTTAATCCGTCTTGAAAGCTACACACGGGCACTGGTTTTATTTCTAATGAAAGGCAGCAGTAGAAAAAAAGGATAACAACTGATTAAACTGTTAAAATCTTGTCTTTTTGCTGTTTATTTTTGTGGAACATGGTGCTGTGAATGAGGTAAAAGTCGCATCAACACCCTCAGCATCAAGGCAAAATCATGGTTTTTAAAGAGCGGGTTCCAGTTTGCATTTTATGGATCTGTCATCAGTTAATCTGCAACAGTTTACTGTGTACTTTGGGCTTTGGGATGTAAGACCTTCTGAGTTGCCGACATATCCCCTCAAAGTAAGAGGGAGAAGGTTACATCTTTCAAAGATGTGGGCCCATTAATTTTTATCATGTTCACTGGCAAAAGTAATTCAACACTTAAAATCAAACTTGTTCTCTTTTGCTTATATTCCATGGCAGTGTTATAACTGGCAGAAGAAGTCTGATCATGAATTGATAGTTTGACCTGTTTAAAAAAAACACACTTAGAGAACAGTTTCTTTAGATGATTAATCTGAATTTTTCATAAGACCAGCGAAACTGTACAGGGTTAAAATGTGCTTTTGATGATTCTGACGATGAGTGCTGTTGTCACTCGTTAGACTTCATCTTTGGCAGAACTTTCAATTGAATCAAGTTTAATAGATAGATTGGATTTTGAATCTTAAAAACAATCTTAAAAATAAAAGAAGAAAATGGGTCCAATGAATGACTACGAGTTCTAGTAAATGAAAATCACAACAAATGCTTTTATAGCTCATCTCAGTTGAGTCCATTTAAACCAATCATCTAGAACAAATTTGTTTAAGACACTTTAATAACACAGTAAGCTCCTTGTAAGTCCAGTTATTGTGAAAGTAATCAATTTAAACTTAGTAAAATATATGTCAACCCAATTAATTGTTATTAGATAATGGTTGTTGATGAACATTATTTAGCTAAACATATGTATTAAATTAAATCTTCATTATGATTTAACCCACTTATCGGAGCATGAACATAGTGGAGAAAAACTCCATCTAATAGGAAAATCTCATACCAGATGTGTAGGAGGATGGGCACATCAATTAAAAGTATCTACATTTTAACATTGGAAACCCTTTCTGGGTTAACACATGGACAATCCAAAGGCAAAGTCCACATGAAAACTCTCTTTAAGTTAGCTAGCTTAACACAACCTAACTCTCAGAGGAAGTTTATGGGTGTCGCTGTGACTTTTGTTGCAGAGGTTATCTGTGGTGGCTTTGGCTCAGTAGAGCAGGCAGCACACAAGCACAGGGTCAGATGGTGGTGAATCCCCAGCACATCCTATCTGCATAAAATACTTTCCTGGAAGATACTGACAGCATAATGTGTGTCCAAATCTTTAAGATCTATTCTGCAAATTCCCGATGCATCCATTCTCCAACATGCCTGAATATGATGACTGACTCATTAACAGGTCTTTATAGAGCTAAATAGCTTGTGGATGATGGAATCCATCCATTTGATTCAGATGTACCCTGCCATAGCAGGGTGTCCATCATTAGTGAATTAACATGTGTATTACAGGAAAAGAAAAAGTAAGCTGATTTTTGTGTTTTCTTGCTGTCCTCCTTTCCTTAGCCCCCCCCCCCCCTCTTTTTTTTCAATAATGGCCTCTTGTCTTGTTTTCATGGTTTATGTTCAAAAAGGCTGATGTGTTGCTAACCTGTTGCTTGCAGTGTTGTAAAGATGCTGCTGTGAAGGGATGCAGCATCCTAAAAAAGCAACAAGTCCGAAGCTAATAATTTATGTAGTTTCCCTCTAAACATAGCTTTTATAAATCAAAATTAGCTTTACTAATAAGAAAAATAAAGAAGGCATATTGTTTTTATGATAACCAATCAGCAGGTTTTTACCATCAGCATTCTCAAAGTCTACTGATTGTTTTTGTTGAGAGAGGAAAATGTTAAAGACATTTATTCAAGTTACTGAAGTGCATTTATGGCTGACATCCCCTAATTTCCTCAGCTGAGAAAAAATACCATTCAGGAAAGACTCATAGGAGGATGGCATGCTTTTAAAGGTGCTTCCAATCCCAAAGGTCATGGAAGGAGCTTTACAAAATGATGCTATATGAATATTATTATTTTCTCTTTGGCAAGACCACATAATTCCCTGCATCGACAATGAACAGTTATACTTTGATTCCTGTTTAAGGTAAATTTACAAAGTATTGATCCTTTTATTAATTGTTTATGTTCCCAAGATTTCAAACAAATTCTATGAAGCTACATTGTGCTGTAAAGATCGAGACAATTTCTGACTGCATTGTATAAACTATATTATAAATATGGTCCATTTTCTCTTTAAAATTAAACTTGTTATTATCATTGTTATTATCTGAAGCATATATTAATATTTATGTTTTTGCTTCTTCATAGTGAAAAAAACACAGAAGAAGAGTTGTATTATAAGTATGACAATGAGTATAACAAAGGAATTTGCAGCTGCAGATACTGTTTTGTGAGAAGAATTCAGGGAGCATGTTTGACAAACAGGAGATTAGTTGTTAGACAGCATTGCAAGACTGAGAACTGATGCATCAATTAATCTCATCACAGAAATGACAGATATGAAGATGGAAAACAAATAAATGGGGAAAATATAAGAACACGCATTGCAGGGCTTTTTTTCTGATGAAAATTTGATCATATACAAGATAGTCAGAGTAACACCAGTTGCTTTTGGTTTTATTTGTTTTTGGACAAATAGAAAGATGCACTCCTTCCTGCTCATTTATGAACATGTTAAACTGAAATTATTTCTTTTTTGTTAGCTGTTTTTGTTATAACTTATATGCATTATTAACCTGTTTGTTATATATAAACATAGTAAAAATAAACCATTCATTCATTCAGTTCGAGGTAAAGACAGGCTTAACCGGGAGCAAAGAGCAGATTGGTCTAAATCCTATAACCTAAAATCACAGAAGCAAGGGTGGCGGTGCTGCAGGCAAATACACGCTGAAAAGGGAAACTCCAGTTAGGAAATGAAATTCTGTTGTGAAAAAAAGTTCACACAATGAGAAACAGTAATATCAACATCTAAATCTCCTACTTTAGCAGGAAAATCTGGGAATGGCGGGCACTGTCCCACATAGCAAGGCTGCTCATTTCAGTCCTAGAGTCACAATCCAAGAGGTTTTCATGTATACATGCCTTCTTCTACAAACCTGAATAAGATTAAATGGATCTAACATCCCATCAAGTTCTGCAAAATGACTCATTAGTCAGGTGTGTTGTAGCAGGGATACAAGGAAAACCTGAATTGCAGCTCTCATAGGATCAGAATGAGTAACCCGGAGGTAAGGCAATGACCTGGCGATGAGTAGACTACAAACTGGATCTGAAGCAGGCAGGCTAAGTCGAACAGCCGCAGCTCTCTTGAATCTCAGATAAGCCTCACCAATACCATGTAGGCTACAGCAGAAAGTCAGAGCCACAAGAGACATAACAAAATAAAAGCCACTTTTATTCATTGAAATATTGTCTAATAAAACTAGTAGTAATGTAATAAAAATAATATGACTGTTTGTTTCTGCATTTTGAGCGACCTATTTTTGAGATAGTTGCTATTCCCAACAGAACAATTTGAAGTAAGTAATTGTTCTACTAAATGACATAATATAAAATACACTCTTTCCATGAAGAATCCAGTTAGTAGAAGTAATACAGTCTATGTTAACACAGTCAAAATGCTTTTGGAATATAGACTTTGTAAGACTTTTTTTTTCTAACTGCATTTGACTCCACTACAGTCCTGTTTGATTTCATGAGCAGGAGAAACAGGAGTGGTCATTCCTGTTTGACTCTTGGTGCATCCATAATTTAGTAGCTCTCAAATGACAAATGGGACATAATTTTTGACAAATGATATCATAACCAGCCATGATATGAGGGGCTAACAGACTAAACCCAGTCTGTAGGTAAAAGCTCAGCAGGCCATTAAAATTTCATAATGTGAACAAAAAAGCAATTAAGATATCATTAAGGGGGTAAGCACCCAAAGGCTGTACCTCAAGCCTTGCAGAGTGCCCTTTGATGGGCTTGGACCCAACCACCATTTAAAAAGTGCTCTTGCAAGACTGCAATAGAAATGTATGGAAGCCCAATGACAAACTGTCAAATGGAGGGTATATGTTGTCAGTCTGGTGTTAGTCCCAACCTGGTATAATCACACTCTTGGTGATCAGCACAGGAAAAAAAGAACTTTGTTTGATTTTGTGATGGTAGCCCATTTTCTTATTAGCGCCCTAAGGTAATAAAAGCTAGAGCAACAATAACATGGAGGAGAACAAGTCGATAAACAACCCATGTGAATGTTTTTACCATTAATGCTTCTTATTTTTCCAATAAATAAAGTTAAGATAAACCCACAACAAATAAAATTAACTGATGTTACTGCTTAACTCAGAAGGTTTTTTTTATGAAACTCTTAAAGGTGTGAGGTAAAAACACAAACACTGAGATGGGATTTTAACCCAGTTGTGTGCTTTAAAAGCACAATATTTTTCCCCTTTAACCCCAGATGAGTGCGATCAACTTCATTAATACCATTTGAGCTTCTGCTTGGAAATTGCAGTGTGCGGAAGGCTTGGCGAGACCGTGCAAATGGACAGTTATGCACTCGACTCAAAGCGAATGTGCAAGTGTGTGAGATCTGTGTATGCCCCAGACAGCTGCAGGGTGACTCCCTGCCCTGATGGCCATTACTCAGTCTGATGGATGGAGATAGTGGAGAGAGTGTTAAGGAGGGAAAAAGCAAGGGGCGTGATTAGAAGGATGGGGGCTCAAAGGAGAAAAGCGAACAGTACATTACTGTAGGAAGAGTGAGGAAGCATGTGGGAACAGAGGTATGGAAGAACAGGGGTCTCAGGAGAATGAGGTGTTAAAGTGAGATGAAGGGAGTGAATAAAAATGGAGGGTAGAGGAGATGGTGATTTCAGATCTGTTAGATCTGGACACGATGGCTGTGAATGTTGCTGATAAGGAATGGAAGAAGAGGATGCTACTTTAGGTAATTGGTTTATTTTTGTTTATTTTTATATGGAAAATCCATTACCATTCTCGTAAAAACCATTTTGTAACTGTCAGTAATCTTTCTCAGCTCTTACATCTTTGTCTGAAAATGGAATAAGAGAGAAAATGTGATAAATGAATGAATAAGACCAGATAGGAAGCGGTAGTCCCTGTAAAAGAGTGTTACCTTCATTCTGCAAAAAGAAACCACCACACACACTCCATGCAAGTACAAAATGCACATATGACATTTACAGCATTAGGCTTGAACATATGATATGCCCAAATTAATCATTAATATAATTTGCACTTCTCTTTTGGAGGTATAACCTGCACTTAAAGTAACTGGTAGATTTCTTTGTTGTAAAAATATAACACCACTTTGTTACAGTCCATAACCATTTTTCTCCACATTTGTTGTAAATATTCAAAAATCTTAAAAAATAACAAAAAACAGCTCTCTGCAATGCAATGGTGAACTGGGCTTTATTGAAAGAAAGCCACTGTGTTTTTACAGGGAAGCTATGGATGTGAAGAGGGAAACAGCATTACAGCTATTTTCATAGATACAACCTCTGGTGTGACACCAAGATTGTTATTATTATTTTTATTATTATTAATAATATTAATATTATTAATAACAATGATATTCATAAATGAGAGGAATATAACATCTTTTTCCAGAGGATGATGAATGCAGACAGGAATAATCTCCAATATATTTCCATCTTGCACTGAAAATGTCTCACATTGAATACACTGCTATTTTTTTCACTGTGTTATGTAGAGGATGCAGAACCATTAAATTATTTTCAGCATCCTTTTCAGCAGCCTGTGCTGTATTCTTTTATGGACAATCAGCTTAATTGATCAGTTTAATCAGTCTCTTTAAGTCTCTCATTCTGATGCTGATGCTCCAACAGATGGTTGCGAAGCTGATTGCTTTTTCCACAACAAACTCACAGTAGATACGCATCATCGTTCTACACAAGTTGAATGAAGTCTACTCTGTCCCTTTTTGTAGATCTTCTATGTTGCAATTCCAGTTCAGTCTGTTGTCCAGTTAAATTGTTTACTCTTGTTCCTCCTAAAGTCAACACTCATCTTCTTTGTTTTATGTTCAGGATGAGGGGATTTTTTTCTCTGCACCATCTCACAAACTGACCACTTGTCCGTACTCAGCTTCATGTCCATCACTGATACACCCCATAACAGCAGTAATCAGATTATTTATCCAGATGACAGAACTGGTACTGAAAGTCTGAGATGATAAATGTAAAAAGAAACAGTGAGAGTACAGACCATTGTGGGACTCCAGTGCTGCTGAACACCATCTCAGACACACAGCCTTTCAGTATTGCAAACTGGGGTTTATTTATTGGGTAGTTATAATTCTAGGTGGTTGTGGAGGCACCAACCTGGAATTTATTAAGCTTCCTACATAAAAGAGCAAACTACATTATATCAAAATCACATAAGAAGTCAAAGAAAATGACCCTCAAACCACTGCCTGATTTGTCCAGATGGCAGTAGGCTCTCTGAAGCAGGTAGATGATGACATCTTATGTTAAAAATTTTGTTTAGCTCAAGAACAACGTTGGAATTTGGGCTTGTTTAGATCCAACTTAAATAAAGTTTAACTATCATTTTTTATATTAATACAAATATTCTGTACAACTACTACCAACAAGCCCCATATCATTATTAGCTACATTTAATAACACCTCAAAACCTACGTCTTAATCCATATACACATATTCTATGGGCCATGAAAGCCAAGATCATGAGCCATTTGCAGAGAAATATTTCTCCTGAACCATGTGCTGTCAATACCGTCAATCTAAAAATAATTCAATAAGCAATCTGTATCTGTCTTAGCTTGGCCCTACGCCATGATGTGCTCCTTTTGTGGTCTGTTTGGTTATGCAGTTATTGCCTCCTTCCCTGCCCTGCTCTCTCGCTGCCTTCGAGCCTTGAAACTTTGGTGTACACAAAACTGCATTTCTGAGTCTCCCCAGATAGAAGACCAATCTATATGCTCATATTCATTTTAACTGGAACTTATCTCTTAGCTGTCTAATGCACTGGCCTTTCCCCAGAGGTTAGGTGCCCCCCCCTCCCCCATAATTTTCCTCCCACTCTCTTTCTCCATGGCTCACTACTTTCCTTCTGAGAAAATGGAAAATTTAATACACACACAAAAACACACACACACACACACACACACACTAACTAATACATGGATTCATATTCTTACAGATACATATGGTACAAGCACACCACACAACACTTTGAGTTCAACGTGACATGTGAGATTGATAGACACTAAGGTGGTGAGGGAAGTTCCCCTCATAGTCAGAGTCAGGGGAAATGGTTGGAAGATTCACAAAGGGGCATTGGGTTCTATCAAATCCCGTTTAAAAATGGATGAATCCTCTAAATTACTCAAGCGGCTGCCTTCCCTACCCCAAAGCCCCAGTGAAAAAATAGATGTTTATGTTCAATACCCCCCCCCCTGCAATCCAACTCCATCTCATCCTGCAACTCAGCCTCATTCAATTTTGAAATTGTTTTGTTATGTGGCTGACATAATGAGTTATGATCAATCTCTACTGAGTGTATGTTATAGGGAGGTGAGGGCCTATAAGGGATATGTTCATGGGCTGTCCATATAATACCAGCTAAGCACTCCATTTTTAGCTTAAAGACAAGAAGCTCAGACAACAAATTTAGCCTGATACTCTTGCTGTTGTGATCATTTAAGGATTCAAAGTGTAACGCACATTTAAACACAAGAGATGGGGCATCAAAGTTAGCCAAAGGTCTGTCTCTGTGTTTGTGATTCTATTCAGAGCATCTGCCAAATGCAAGTGCCTTTAGCTTCAAAATGCAATACAGAATGTTTTCACTTTCCTTTGGGTTTTACAATGAATGTTTGAGCACATCTTTGTTTATTCAAGCAGTGTTACATTCGAACTTTGTGACATTGAATTGGTTTTGCAACAATGTGCTGTATGTAACGCAGTATATCCCCAAAACTCATAATCACCAAGGTACAGCTTGCTTCTTTGCTGTATTAAAGCCTCAAAACTCCTGGCAGTCAATTAGGGGCTGTTGTGAGTGTCAACCAAGCGAGGAGAGTTTGCTTGCTGATATTATGGCTAATTAGCTCAACTCGGCTCCCCCAAGACAGAGAGAGAGACAACGAGGTATTGTTGTGGTTTCACTAACGTTCCAGGCAGAATCTCTTAAGTCTTTACTGCATAATCCACTCCTCAACATTGCTCTAACTGAAAAAGTAAAGATTGTTTTTACAGTTGAGACTAGAGGGTCCGTTAGCAACAGAGCCAAGCTGATATGATTGGAATTCAATAATTACCTAGTATATTTCATCACTTTCAGTATTTGTAAAAAGCAGTAAATTCAGAAGAAGGACAAACCTTAGCGCTGCTATTCTGGTGTTGTTATTGGTGTATTAAAAAGCCTGATACTACATTCGGATCATATTCAGAGCATTGAAATATCCTGATTCCTTTCTGATATGTAGAAGAAACCAGTTCATTCAACTGAATGCCAAAGTGACCTTGTTGAAATAAAAAAGATGCAACTTAATCTATCCAGAAAAATAAAGAAAAAGACTTCCAGTAAACATCAAAATTGTTTTGCTGTGGTTGGTTTTACTTGATAAATGGAGCACACTTTTAGTCATGTCGCTCAGTCAAAGCACTTTTATACTGCAAATCACATTCATCCATTTGAGCACAGATTCAGTCATTCAGATAGCATTTGTTGGTCTATACATTTTTTTGTCAGCTCATGCAGCACATTTTCTTATCATCTATTCACTTACATATCAGTGGACACAAGGGCATAATTATGGGGTTCAATGTATCCGAAGGACAAGGACTTGGGGATGACTGAATCACTGACCTTCACATAGGCAAAGTTCTACAATCAGAATGGTCAAATATTTTTTTTCTATTTTCCTAAATATTGTGGCATCTTTTAAGTAAGCTCTTATAATTGCATGAGAAAAAATCCCATAGAAACGTTTCCACACTGGAGAAAAAAACTTCATTATGTGTTTCTTTTAACTATCTACCAAGTGCTTCAAAAATCTCCTATGCAGTAGATTTAAACTCTTGGACTTTGTTAATTTACCAACAGTTTCATAATTATTCCTTCCTGTGCAAAGTTACAAACACTCAGGTACGAAGAGATTAAACTGTAACATGCCATGGAAGTACAGCGTTACTGGTGGATTGACCTTTTTACTAGTTCAGAGTCCTAGTGCTAAGTACTGCCCCCTCACGGTGGCCTCCAGTACTGAACATCCTGGTGACAGCATGTATGTACACAGATGTTGCAGAACATTGCCGTGTAGGCCTTCTAAAGCCGACACAGCAAGTATAACCCAATCCAATAGAAATATTAATGAATAAACCTATATGTTTGACCTGTTGCACCACATGTACAGGACACAAATAGCATCACTGCAACATGGTGCTGCCTAAGTTGCAAGTATGTGTCTTTTCTGCGTTGAAAAACGGTCATGTCAGTTAAATCTAAGCTATATTAAGAAAAAGTTATGTCAGAAGTATTTTTTTTGTTACATCAGAGAACCTGTGACCTTCAAAGGACTTGTCATTAGCTGTCAGGATTCCCCACATATACAAACCAATAGGATGTACATAGTTTCATTCAAAAGTTTGAATTGCTCATTGTCGTTTTAAACATGCAGCAAGGTGTTTTGATTAAATCTAACAATACAAGTTGTGTGTAAACTGGGTTTCTGAAGTGATCTGTATAGGCACTGAACAAAAGATTCAGGCAGTTAAAGTAAACTGATGTATTTAACTGCCATAAATATTATTTATGTCATTGTATGATTAATGATTATTTTGATTTTGTTTTGAAATATAATTTCAATAATATTGGGTAGGAACCAAGAAAAGTTCCGTGTTGCACAGCAACATTTATTTTTTGTTGCACCCACCTGCTGTGGAGGCACGAGGCAGAAAGTTTTTCAAGAATAATGACACCATATATACAAAGCCTGTTTTTTATTCTTTTTGTTTGGACTTATTCATTACCCTTTTGGTTGTGTGCAGCCAGTGTGGTATGTTTTCTTGTGTGTTAAATGTATACGCTATAATAGAAATTAAGTTTAAGTAATTAAGTGACGGTGGAATTTATTTTTTGTAGATAAATAAATTCATCTGTGGACAAAGAACTATGGCGTGGTGTTTAACCAGAGGGAGTGACAGATGTGGTTATCTAAATTATGAACATATTTTTTTCTACTGTTATTCCTGCGGTATTTGTGTGACCACCACTTTACCTTAAAGGCAGCACTTGCTTGGTTGACTGTACAGTTATTGAAAGATTGTTATTTACCTCTCAAAAACATAGTCAAGCATGCAGTAAAACATAGCTTCTCAGTTCATGTGTTGATTACTAACAGAAAAGGAGAGGTACTCAAGTCAAAGCATTTCAGCTATATAAAGGCTTTTAACTTATATTCAGTTTTCTTCATTCTTATTACCCTGTAACAAAAACATTTACAATTGTACATGATACATAATCCTCCTAATTTAGCCTCATTCGAGTGTTGTCAGGTAAATCCTTTCTATAATCAGCCCTTTTTAATTTGTCAAAAAGTGACATTTTGTATAATAATTCCAGTGAATATATATTCTTTTAATATATTACTTAGGATATTAATCAGGATTACCATAATGTCAAATAACATTTCTGTTAATGTTATTCTGTTAATGGGCCACCTAAGTTGCAGCTAAAATACATGCTTAGTATAAACAGAGCTACCTGAGCTAAAAATAACAGTGTAAAAGGACCAGAATCCACAACTATCTATAGGGGATACTTTGAAAACATAAAAAAAAAAATCTGGAGGATTTCTGATGTTCTACGGAAAGAAGATACTGCATGAAGGCATATTCTGTGTCTGGATACCAGATGTGGCTTATGTTGGTCATGTGTGTTCCAATTTTGTCAAAATATATTGACAAAGGTCAAAATCCTGCTTCAGTTTATTCATTTATTCATTGTCTATATCATTTGTCCATCCATTTCCTATGCTTTTTAGACAAATTTAGGCTCTGGGATAAGCTGGAGCCTATCCCAGCATCTAGCAAGAAGCAGGCTATACTTTAAATAAGTATTTTCCTCTAAGCATGTGCCTTGTAAATTTTACATGAGGACATGTATTGCAACCGAATATTATTATTATTATTATTATTATTATTATTATTATTATTATTATTATTATTTAGGTTATATACAAGTTTAATTTCATCACTCCAATCAGCACCTTCAAATCTGAGACCATGGTTCTCAACCGGAAAAGGGTGGAGTGCCCTCTAAGGGCGTTTTTCCACCAAGCTGGTTCCTGTTTTTAGTTCAGTTCTTGAGCTAGAGCCAGAGCTTTTCTGGTTCAACTGGTTCAACCGAAAGAGCCTGGTTGGTTCGGCGTCATTACGTAATCTACGTAATTTACGTAATTTATGTAATTTACTATTCTACACCATGTTTACGTGCGTAATAATAAACGTCACAGCCTCCCGTCACATATGAGTAACACTATAACAGCAACAGTTACCAGACTTCTAGTGTTGAAGTTTTCACCACGGTATTTTCCACCATGGACAGGAGGAATAACTCAACCATGGTAGAGTTTAGGGCGCCGGTTGTTTAGTTCACCGATCAGAAATAGGATCGGGAAAATGCTGGTTGCTTTGAGCAGCTGATCAAGGC
>JBAMHV010000004.1:22930907-22946056 GCA_037177535.1 Pseudomugil gertrudae | reverse complement strand
TCAGGAGAAGCCTGGAATTGAACTCCCAACCTTCCAGTTGAAAGACAACTGCTCTTCCACCTGAGCTACAGCTGCCATTAACCTAACATGCATGCCTTGTGGGTGGGAGGAAGCTGGAGTACCTGAAGAGAACCCACGCATACATGGGGAGAACATGCAAACTCCGCACAGAAAGGTCACTGGAGAACCCTCCCCGACCTGGGCTCAAACCAGCACCCTTCTAACTGTGAGGCCACAGCGCTAACCACTGCTGCACCATGCTGCCCTTCAAGTTTATTATGTCATCCTTTTCATCATAGGAATCCTTCAAAGTTGAGAACATGCATCATTCATGTTATGCCTATAATCTTACTAAACTTCTGCTGCCAGTTGTTAACAGATTCTTGTATAAATCAGCGTAGTGGCCTTTACTAGAACAGGAAAAAATATTTCAAATATACTGCCAGTTAACTTAAATACTTAAATTTCTATATTTTTGTCATATCACATCAGCCACTATGAAATTGAATCCACAAAAATGTTTTAAATGTCTAAAGTACACTCAAAGTAAGGCAATTCTGAACTTTCCCATAATTTTTCTTATGCATTGGAGGAGCTTTATAAAGTCATTAGCTCACAAAAATTCTCCTCTTCACACACTTTCAAAGGTGCTAAGATATGCGTTAGTTTCTATACTTTTATCGTGGGATGTGAAATCAGCTTGTTTAAACAGCCTTGAGTTGTTTTTTATTTAAATATTTGGAATGATACGAAAAATGCATTGGTTCTGCCACTTTTATGATGATACAGTGGAAGAGAATGTCTTGTCTTCTCACAGATATATGTATGTATATTGTGAGGACATTTATTTTTAACCACAGTAACAACAAAATTAGAATAACATATCTTTTTGTGCCCATAAAAGAGGTCAACAAAATAAATCTCAAAGTAAACAGTAACATAAGAAACTGACAAACTGACTGACCTAACAAACTGACACACATGGGAACCATACATACTGGCTGATCAGACCAATTTGACACACTAGGGGAGACATCACAATACATATACATTAACTACAGCATAAACTTAACTAAATCAGAACAAAGTTCAAAGTAACCTAATTAAGAATATAATTGGAACTATCAGAATTTCTAATAAAGCAAATAACAAAACCTAACCAAACAAAATAGAAAAACTTAAACCCATCTACACCTCCCTCCTAACATCCCAATTAGGAGTTGGCTTTTTTTAAGGAGCGCCTCTGCAGCTGGGAGTTTTTTCCTCAGGCAAACCATCACACCAGGAACTGGCAACTCAAAAAAAGGAAAGTATTAATTTAAGACAACCAAACCAATGACAAAAGCAAGTTAACTAAATGTGTGCACCCAATCAGCTAACACACACACATAAGAATGACCATGTACACATACATGTTTAGTCACAATTTAGTAAATTCAAATGAAAATGACTATAGCAACTTTAGTAGTGAAAGTGCAAGTTTACACTGCAGCTATTTGGTCTACTTCCAGGGATAGAAGGGGTTTGATAAGCCTATATTAACGCCAACTGCACACTGATGCAGACCAAAGAAGCAAACTGTGGTCTGCTTAAACACTGGGGTCTTGTTTGCTTGCAAACAAACTATCCAACAATGAAAAAGAAAGTAACTGCCCCTGTCGAAATAAAGAATAGACAAAAACGAAGAAGACATGCAGATTGTTGTTTTGGTTGGGCGAAAAGCAAACCAACAACACATGTTCTGCATACCTCAGAAAAAATTTGAAACCCTAAGACCAGAATCCTTTAAGGGTGAATCCACCAAAATGCATATCAATGACCAACTTTACCCGTTGCTGTTTCCTGTTGAAATCTGGAATGGACCTAACCACTTTATGTATAACTTGCAACCCTAACTTGCGCATTAACACATTAAGTAATGGCAAATACACCCCATTTAATTATTTTTATTTATTTATTTTTATATATAAATTGATTACTGTTGTTTTCTCTTTTCGTTTATTTAAAAAAAGATGACAAGATGAAAGAAAAGACCAGGTGATTATGAGAATTTCCTCATAATAGCATAAGGTTTTCAAATACACCTGCATCGTTTCACAAAATAAATAAATACATTTTAAAAATGCTGTCATCAGTGCCAGGAGTTAAAAAAATGTCAAGCACACAGAAATAAAAAAAAGAAAAACAAGGAGAAAAGAAAATAATCTGACCCGTGCAACTAAATAGATATGCATCTAATTTGATAGGAATTTATGGAGCTCAATTATTCACCATTTAATGCAGAAAACAATACAATACTTCTAAAAATGATGGGGACAATGTTCAGTTATATAGCTGAACATTATATAGAAACAAGGAAAGAAAATTACCAGCAATATACAAAACAAAAAGCATCTGACAAAGATGCCGACGAGGTTCAGAAGAATAACAAAAATATTGTGTTCTTGTTGATTTTTTTTTTGTGTGTGTGTGCGTTCGTTTTTATAAGATGTTCAAACATCTTAGTGATGCATTGCAGCTACCAAGCTTCAACTGGTGTCAAAATGTTAACGTGAAGACGTGAAAGCTCCACACTGCCCACTAGTGAACGAACAGACTTGGAAGTATGAGGCTGATGCTGTATGACTTTTGGATGCAATTCCCCATTATGTAACAGAGCATAAATGGGTCTTAAAGATTCTGTCAGGTCTTCTTCATGCAGGAATGAATAGGAACAGAGCCATGCAGTCACCCATTTATTATTTTCTCATGATCATACCAAAGACCTAACCAGGCTTTGTTCTTCACTTGAGAAACTTGTTCTATTACCCTGTGCTTCTCAGCCTCACACACATTCACAAGGTTGCACATTTACATATACAAACACATAACACATATTCACATGTGCACACCCAAATGAAGGCATATAAACTAATTCATTTTCCCACACAGACACAAATTCATGTACACACACACCATGCCATGCCCCACTTCTGTTTAGGGAAAAAAGTAATTACTTTCTCTCCCTGCCTCAATGCCTTCAAAAGCCTCAGTGGGGCGATTCCCCGGTGAGCCAGTGAAATTCACTTAAACAGCTTTTGAGAGAGTAAGCAGTCTTATTGTTGTGCAGGGAAACTTTGATTGGAAGGGGAGAAAAAATAAGAGGAGGGGGCAGAAGGAGGTTGGTAAATAAAACTGTTGGCCAGTTTTTTTTTTTCTTTTTGTTTTTCTCTCATGTCTTTTACCTCTTGGAGTCTTTGTTCTCTTTGACTCGACTAACCACTGTAGGCAAGAAGCAACAGCAGGTAAAAAAGAGCTGCACACAATCATGCTGTGTCTTAAAACCATGAGGTCTCACTGTGCGTGTGTGTGTGTGTGTGTTGTCATGCTCTTCTGTGCATGCTCACAATCCCTCCTCCATTAAAAATACACAATCTCCTCAATCTTTCAAAATCCATCTACATCACATCTTCATAAGCACACAGCACTATTTTAAGAATGCTACACCTTGATTATTTCCAGGTCACTTGGACCACTTGGAAGACCCTTATTGCTTTTTGGACCTGATCAAAGTTAGAATGCAAAACTAGTAATAACCAATAACTTCCAACTCTCTGTAGCAAAATAAAGTATCCCAGTGGTACACCTTTAGAAGCAAATGGACTAAATATATGAACAAAGCTAACTCCAAAGACTGATGGTTCTTTGAATGAAATATTATGTTCAAGGTTTAAGACACACTGAAGAGATTTACAGTTCTGTGTTAGAAATTTCATCACGCTGCTGCAATGCCATTGTGCAATTTGTGCAGTGTTTGGTCATATGCAACCTTAATTAACAGAATAAGTGGACAATGCAAGAGGCACACATATTAAACCACATGCTCCTTGTGTATTTGGTGATGACATCTGCCCACATCTGCAGAATATGTGTGAAATACTCCAGGGGACATATAAAAGGATAGATGAAGCAGCAGAGGAAGAACAAAGAAAATCTAGAGGGACTTTATTAACATATAAAGAGTTTGACTGTACATAGGTGTGTGGTGTGTTGTTGCATATGTATGTAAATATCTACACGTGTGTAAGCCTACATTGTGATTGTCTTTGTGTGAGAACTTACAGCTAACTTATTTTCACAAAAAGAGAGAAAAAAATGATATAAAACAAAGACAGAGACACTAATAGGGCTGTTGAATTATGAAGAGAACAGAGATGTGTGGCCCCCTTTGGCAGCTCTGGGAGCAGAGAATCCCTACGTATGTGGGAACAAGCCTCTATTCTTTCCTCTTATCCCTTTCTTCTTTGTTTCATCTTGCCATCTAGTGAATCTTTCAAAGAGAACTGCTTCAAATTGGTGTGTTCCTCGTGTTGGAGTGGGTTTTGAATGATTCCATAGAGTGACGTCATTTGTAACGATGTATATTCAGATCAGAGTGGAGCAATGCAAACGGAAAAGGGTCTAAATGGAGATCTGGTGTAAACAGGTAAGATAAATCATTTTTGAGATGGTGGAAAACTGAATTGAGGGACAAAAATGATGAAATGAATGTAGGACCGATATGTTGAAAAGAAGGCAGATTCAGATTTAACAGTTACAGAGATTAAGAAAAGAAAGCTAGGAGGATATATATGTGGGGGTTAAGTTTGACTCTTTCCATCTCATCCTCCCTTTGATCTCTCTGACTTCTTGCTAGCAAAGGAAGTCAGAAAGTGAGAAAAGGTGAGAAGTGGGAGCGAAAAGCACTGTCATAAAGGAACAGAGAGAGATGAGAGGGAAAGGAGCAAATGAGAATTTTGGTTTAAAAAAAAGATGAAATACAGTGCGCAAGTTTGGAATTCATCAAGAGGATGGACTGGGTGAAAAAAGAAAAGACGGAAAGAGAGGAAGAAGAAAGGAAAAGGTAAGAAGCTGAGTCATGGGAAACAATGGAGACAGATGAGGCTGTGGGGAGTAATATGAAAGAAAAGATGAAGAAAATTATGGCAAAGAAGTCAAAGTCAGTTAGTCTTTCAATCAAGCTAGTTGATGAAGGTGCAGGTGTGAGAAAAAAATGGGTCTCTTGAGGTTATGGTTCCTGTGATGTCCTACAGCTCATATAAGGTATATGATGATTATTAAGGTTATGTGGTGAGGAGAGGCCTCAGGAAAAAAAGCACCTTAAAGTTAGTTCTTTGCATGACTGAAATGCAGTAAAGTAAGCTGGAGACTTGTGTTGGGTGTCAAGAATGATAAAATATTAGAGAGTTATGGATCTGTTAGACTAAAATAGTAAAATATGTATTCATCCCTACATACTTGTTGGCCCAAAGAGTCTGACATAAGATTTGGTCACTTGTGACATTATCTCTTTTAAAGAGTGAGCAAGTTAAAGATGTTGGAATTATCTTGTAACCTTATATTATTCATTAATTGCTAACACCCATTTTATTTTATTCTGGTCTCTGATGGACTGAGGTGGGGGGGGGGGTTCACCCTCACTTCTTTCGCATGACAGTCTAAAAAAATCCCTCCTGCTGGCCATCATATGCAGCTGTGGACAGCAGTTTCCACCCATCCATCCATTTTCTACCGCTTTTTCCTGAACGGGGTCGCTGGGGGGCTGGAGCCAATCCCAGCTCACAACGGGCAAAAGGCGGGGTACACCCTGGACAGATCGCCAGTCCATCACAGGACCAACACACACAGACAAACTCACACTCACTCCTATGGGCAATTTAGAGTCTCCGATCAGCCTACCCCCAAGGTGCATGTTTTTGGACTGTGGGAGGAAGCCAGAGTACCCGGAGAGAACCCACGCTAACACGGGGAGAACATGCAAACTCCACACAGAAAGATTCCTGGTTTGACCCCCCGCCCCAAAAGAGGCTTGAACCAGCAACTTTCTTGCTGTGAGGCCACAGACCAACCTGCTAACTGTGCAGCCCTTGGACAGCAGTTTCCATTTTTAAATGCAACCAATATCACTAAACAGCATTACATAAAGATAAATATCACTTCTATGAAAATTACTTATGGGATTTTTTTTTAATTGTTTGACTCTGGTTAAACTGCTATAATAGTCCGTTTGCAGGCAGCAGGCAGAATTCTTTACACAGAATTCTGAGATTTACCTATCTTATTTTAGTAGAACAGTCTCATAATTGTCCCCCAGTTCATTACAGAGTCACTTGCAAATGCTCCAAATCATCAATAAGGTACTTAATGGTTTGGCCCCTTCCTTCTCTAATGTGCTCCCCATAATCCAATCAGTCCTCTCAGGTCATCAGGTGGAGGTCTTCTTGCTGAGCTGAGGGTCCTTTTAATTACTGTGGTCCTGCTCGCAGAGCAAGTTGACCCAAAGCCTGGATTCACAGAGGTTGCATTCAAAACGAACAGCGAATCTTCCCGGTTTTCACCGGCTTCTGGTTAATTACGTGTGTGTGTATGTGTGTATATAAGTGTGTGTGTTTAGCTGTACATTTTTTTTTCTTTTTGGGAGTTTGATACTATTATGTTTTTTTTAAATACAATTTTACATGGAGTCTTGCTTCATTTTATATGTAGACTTAACTTTATTTATCACTTTGGGATGTCTCCCTCCAAAAAGGGAGATTTCCAGCAGCTTAAAATTAAACACTCCTCAATAAAAAGAAACAATAATACAATGAATAGAATAAGATATGAATACATTAAAAAAGAAAAATAGAGAAACTATATGGCTTATGGATAACTTAAAAGGATGGCACTGTGATAGTTAACATGTGGTAGTTATAATAGTCTGTGGTAGTTATACGAATGTAAAGAATATGAAATTTCTTCCTCTTTTCTTTCCCAACTTCTCTATTTTATTTAATATTATTATTCCCTCTATCTAAGCTGCTTGTTTTTATGTTTCTGCATTTCGGCCTTTGTTTAGGAAATGAATGTCTAAATTTTAAGCATCTTGACTTTTCATGTAAGGGAAATGCAGTATAAATGCACTTCTCATAGCTGTTGCCATCAGTGTATGAGTGTGTCATTGACAGAAGGAGAGGGCCATATTTATAGTGTAAGAAATGCTTTGTGAAAGAGTGAATGAGAAAAATGCTGGAAAGAATTTCCATAACTCAGCCAAGGTTAAAATGCACTATATGCATTTTTTTTCCATTTTATTACATTACTGTGGAACTTTAACTCTAAATATAGAAGTATGGAATATGATTTTTTCTCAAAATTTTGTTGCAGGCAGATTTTCGTGGTGCATCATCACCATCAGCTGAAATGAAGCATGCATCTTAAATCAAAGTATGCATTTGCTTGCTTGAATTTAGTTTTCATTTACATTTGACAGGGTGAAAACAATGGAGTGTTAACATGGTATCAATTCCCTACACTAATGCCCAAAGTAAAAATAAATAAATGAATAAACATAACTGTACTGTAAGTACCAGTCAAGCACCTATAAGCTGCCATCTTTTAGGTATATTATCAATTCTATATGATATTATGGCATAATATGACACTGCATTTTGACCTCCACTAAAATATAATTGATCTGTGAAATAAATGTGATTACTTTAAAGGCATTTGGTTTTTTCTTTTTTTTTTCCTATGGCCAAAAATGTGTGCTTACAGTGTGCATCAAATTTAAAATAATAAGAATAAAAAAAAAAAACAGAAATTACACCCATAACACAGATTCAGTACCTCACTAAAGAATGCTGGAAATGCCATTAAAATTAAAAAAGTAGGGTTGTATAGTGATAATTATGTTGTTAGATTCAGTAAGACATGTGTGGCAGGATGCCTTCATCATGTTATGCTTCACCTTTATTAGCAAGGAGGACGAAAGGTGTTTTAATCTTGAATATTATTTATGCTGGCCTTCCATCTTCCTACTTCAAATTCATAAAACTTTGTCTTCTTCCTCAGATTTTAGGCTGTTTTACAATGTAGTTTAGCAAATCAGCAATAAACACTCAGTGACAGGGGTAAAACTCTGCATGTGCTGGTTGATAGTCTTTGACAAATGAGTCTGCCCCTTTGTTTGTTTAGCCTGCATCTGGATCAGTGCGTTCATCCAAGCTCCATGGCTTAAACTGTGAGTCTCAGGTGTCTGCATGACAATTTGCCCCCAGTTTGTTGGCACATCTGACAAACAATTGATCGGCTAATTGAACTTGGGAACTCTTTCATGTTTCGACATGTGTTCCTGGATAGATGATGATGATGGGACGTTTGAAGAAGAAAGCTGCCACCGTAATCAGGATGCCCTGTCAGCTTCAAATGGATTAGCGCTTGATTTGCGTGCCGGCACTTCAGAGTTCAATTGCATTGGGGTGGAGGGATGAGGGGTTGGAAGACAGAGAAAGGAAAATTCATTTCAGAGAGGGTGGTGTTTGGTGGATTTGAAAACAGGATGCATCCTTTGCTCATTAGCAAGAGGAAGAACTGTTTGAAGTCACAACGTTTGGCAGTGTTGATAGCAAATATGACAAGAAGCCTCCATAATGAAATGTAGAAGCTCCATTTCTGACAAAGCTCGCAAAATGATGGAAACTTACCATAACAGACATCTTACAAAAATGCGGTGGCTAAATGTTTGCATAGAAATATGTATTTTATCTCCTCAGATGGGTCTGCGCTCGGGTTCACAGCACTGTGGGGCTTTAGCTGTGCGACACAAGTTATCACTGGAGCTGTAAATTATACACAGTGTGAAATCTCAACATTGAAGTACTGTGCCATCTGTTTATCCTGACGTGTCTAATATATGCAGTGCTGTCTGTCACACAAGCTATATCAACAGAGGTGTGAAAATACAACATTAGCTAAGGTTTAGTTATCTGACTTTGCTTTGTGAACATATATGTTTTTCTGTATAATTCTACAGAATTAATTTTTAGAAATAACACACGTACATTTATAAATAGAAAAAGAAAATTATTACAAATATAAAAAGATAAGCATTGTTTACAGATGATCAATTAGGTGACTTATCACTTGACATATGATAATAGAAATCCATAACTCTTCATTGAACAGCTACTAATATAACAAGTTGTTGATTATTGCTAAGACATTTACTCAGAGGAGCTCGCAGTCTATGGGGACTCTATTAATTAAGAAGAGATTACTAAGAGAGACCGGAAGGAAAAAAAAGAATAAATAAATGGAATGGAAAAATGACACAGAGTTATTAGATGGGGTATCACAGTCTTGACCGATGACTCTTGTTCGTGCCAGTTTGTTAATTAATTTTAATATCCAGTAAATTATCTACTGTCATAAAGGAGGGATAGCTTAAACAGCCAATGTTTTTTCTTCTGTTTTTTTTTAATTAGAAGTGTGCATTCACCTGATGTGAGAGCTGTAATGGGGTCAGATGTCTGTTTGCAAATGAAATTGCAGCAACAGTTGATATTCCTGCTTGTCAAAGTGAGTATACATCAATGGCCTGCAGGAAATGGAATGCTTTCACACAGGTTTCTATTTGTTTTTTGATGAACAGGCTAAATACACAAACAGATCATTAACATTTAGCATGGTTTTACCCACTGATGCATCCATCCATTTAGTCATGTCATTTAGTCACTAAATGCCTTTATCCTACTTATGGTTACAACGTGGTAAGGGCTTATCCCAGCTGTCAGCAGGGCAGCAGGGTGTGCCCTCGACAGGTTGCCAGTTCATCACAGGGCTGAACACAAGCAGCCCTGCCCACTTAGTTTGATTTATGTCAAACTAATAAGTAGGACGGGGCTAAAAAATGTATTGGATGTTTAAAACATGCAGTCAGAAAGTACAAATTTCTCCTAACTCCTGTCTTTCAAACTTAACCATTTCACCTTTGCAAAAAGATGATGGGGAAAAAAATAAATGAATTTAATAAAAGATAAGGTTGGATTTAAAAATCCCATTAATTTTATTCTTTTATACTCAGAGCCAACTGTGTTCAGGGACAATGAAAAAGGAAGGCAAAAGCGTGAAAACTATTATGATGTTACATTGTATGATGCAACAGACCTGAACAACTCCTTTAAAATAATCCCAAGGCAACAAGTAAGTGTTAAAAGCAGAGAATTAACTTGAGAATAATTCAGCTTTATCCTTTTGTTATACAAAAACACCCAATTTACAGTAATTATTGCAATTATTGTTAGATCAATGTCTTTCAGAGCTGTGATAAAACACTATAAAACATTTTTAAACAACACATATGAAGCATGACAGAAAAATAAAAACAATCAATTTCCCTGTCAGCCAATGAGAAATTGAATATGCAGTCATGGCATGGCAATCAATTTCCATATTGGCAGCAAAGGAGAGTGGGTGATATAACCTTGAAAGGTCTGAATGCTTCTAAGGGATTGTGATAAAATAATATACCATAAGATATCAGCTACCCATGTGCTGAATTTGTATGCTTTAAATAATTATTTTGACTTCTTATTAACCTGTTAAGAAATTAAATTCTAGTGTGTAAAAGCAAGTCCTTCAAACAACTTACAAAGAAATGCAGATGTCCAAAATTGTCTAGATTCTACGCAGAAGTATGTTAATACCTTGAAACTAAAATTTTAGTTTCACTTTTGACTTGTGTTTATTAAGTTATTAAGTTATTAAGTTATTAAGTTTTAAAGCTTCAAACAAAGACAAAACAGGCCAATACCTTTGAAGCTGGACAATCAGTTTCAGCTTTAACAATAACCTGAATGAAACTGAATACCATCCTCAACATGTTCAGGGTTACAGGTGGATTGCATTTTGTTAGGAAATAAAAAATTTGGAGAAAAATAAAAACAGATGAAGAGGATTTGATCCCTCCTTACAACTTTGAGAGAGCGAAAAGGGACAAAGAGGTACCTTTTATTTTCTCTTTATGTACAATCTCATTATGCTCCCCAAAAAACAAAAGCAGTTTAAAGTAGTTTTCTCATTTTCTTTTCCTCCTTTGAGGTGGTAGCAGAGAGAAGAAAACAAGGTCCTGAATAGCTTTCCCTCTTGAGAGCACTGATGTGGTCTTTCCTTGATGCCACCAGGGACATCCGCCATCCTCTTCCACCCACTTCGGGGAGTGTCATCCGTCCCCAAAGACTCTTTCATGTCCCTGCTCCGTGTATAACTAGGGCATCTGGGAGAAAACCCTCACAGCATAATTAAAGCAGTGTTTGCAGCGCACTAAATCTCTTTTTGTGCTGGCCTGCATCCATACAGGAGTGTTTGTGTGTTGCCCCACAAAGACACTTTTTGGAGAACAGTTGAGTAATAATTTCTTTGTAAGATAAAAACTAAGAAAAAGAAAATACAAAGAAAAGAAAAAAAACGTCCTTTTGGCCTTGACTTTCACACAAAGTTCTGACTGAATAGAGAACAGCTCAAAATGATAGAGGCCATTTGTTAAAATACAGAAATACACTGGCAGTCTCACATTATCTTGTCATCACATCTTTTTCAGTTGCTCGCTTTATTTTTGCCTCATTACCTTTTGTACACTCATTTTCATTTGTTTTACCTTTGTTTTCTTTGCTCTCCATCCCAGTATGCTATTCTCTTCTTCAAGTAATGTCCTTCCTAATGTTCCATTGTAGCGGATGTTGAAGGTTTGCAAGAATAAATTGAATAAGTAAAACTGGGTGGGGGGGCACTAGAAGTGGGAACAGCCATAAAGAACAAGCTACCACTGGCATCAAGCTTAGTCATTTTTCCAGTCAGCCAATCGTTAAGTTGGTCTGTCAGTCCGAACAGACTCTTCCCTCAATGTGGCTCCCTCTCCACTCTTTATTTCATGGACGTTGAGGGAGAGGTGGCACTCACTTTGCAAAACATGAAAGAACACTTTACATGGCAGAGTCCCCTTGGATTCCTTCCCCTCTTTGCACTCATTGTCAAAATATTGACTTAAGGGAAAGAAAGCAAGCAGCATTTCACTTCTTTGTATCAGAAATTTTGTCCTCCTGAAATATTAATATTTATAGCAGAAGAAGGGGCTTGCACTGGACATTCGTTTCCTCAAGTTTTGTCTTTTGCACATCTTTAGTGATAGTACCCGAGACATTGGCAAGTTGTTGCTGGTGACAGAAAGCTCTTCCGTTAAACCTATCATGTTACCCAGGGATTATCAAGCGACTTGAGTGGCTTTTAGCAAACACCTTGCCTTGGGACTTCCAAGGACTTTGAGAATGTTTAGCAAATGGCAAATTGGACTGGCTGTACAGTCATGTGAAAAGAAAGTACACCTTCTTTAAATGTAGATTTTTTTTTCTTGCTCCAGCGAGTTTAACCTAAGGTCAGACCCGTAGTGTTCAGAGAAACTTCAAACAAACCTAAGTGCTACATCTCAGAACCCGCAGGCCTTAGTTGAGTTGTAAATGCAAATGCTCAATTTTGTGCTTGGAATAAGTCTCAAGGTTTTTTTTTTTTTTGTTTGTTTCGTTTTGGAAGACATGAATGGACAGAGCTTTTCACCAAGATGAACGAGGTCATACAATGTTTGATCACAATGTAGACTGCCACATTTTGTGAAGTCCAAACATAGAATTGACTTGATTGTGAGTACCTCTGATTGATTCTGAGTACCTCTGTATACCAAAAGTACTGTCAGGAAAGGGAGATTGTCTGTTTGGGAGAGGTTCACACAACCTGGCAGTAATCCAAGACACAACAGCAAACCTACAACAGAGTGACTGAAAAATAAACAAATCAATATGTTGTAATGGACTCGCAACCTGTCCAGAGTGTGCCCCGCCTCTCTCCCAATGATGCTGGGATAGGTCCAGCTACCCACCACCCTGAATTAGAATAAGCTGTACAGATAATGGATGGATGGATGGATGGATCGATTGATGTTGTAATGGTCCAGTCAAATGTCCACAAATTGTGGATGGGTATATTGTTAATTTAGAGCGGGTAATTCAAAATCTGCCAATCAAAAAAATCTAATTTGATACATTTTGAGTATCAAGATACAACTATGCTCATACAAAATATGCAGTTTATTTTCACTTCTGAGATTTTTAGATAATCAAATTGTGTGTAAAGCCCAACAAGCATTTTCCTCTATGTGACATGATGGTAGTCTATCCGGCATCATGCTCTTTCCTGTTTCTGTTAATGATGTTAAACAAAAGCTTACCAGTCTGTTGCTGAATGTCAGGCACAAGTGTTTGTCGATGTGCAATGGGTAGGAACAATTCTAAAAATACTGGCATTTTTGCAAACAAGAACTGAGAAGCTTTCTCCAGAACTAAACACCATTGTGTTTACCTCCAATCTCATGTTTGTCTTCTTGTTTGCATGAGCACCTCTAGCATTATCATTTTGGTTATTTCAGTTCAATGATTTTTATGTGTTGTTTATCTAAGTTTGGACTTGCCTTATTATAGGACCAAGTAAAAACATCATGATTCTATTATCATGTACTGACAAATATGATATTAAAATTGCAACAAGGCATGTTTTAATTTTTTTTATTTGTTTTACGTGACTGTAGGTTCAAGACAGTGTTTTCAAAGGTGCCTTAGACCTGTAGCAGCATATTCAGCTGTTATAGTGTAAAGCAAATTAGGATCAGAGAGGGATTATACTGTAGAAACAGTTAATAAAGGGAGATCTGAGGAATAAAAATAAAAAGTTATTATATAACGATTACTTTTGTATGGTTACAATACGCTTGGTATATTTTTGAGCTGCAGATTATTTTTCTTATTCTCTCGTTATTTTAAACCAACAAAATATGAAATATATCTATTGAAAAATGATGATTAATATTTCAATATCCTCAAAGTAGTTTGCAATATGGCATTTTGTGAGCAGAATACCTTGTGTGATGTGCCCGATAGCTTAAAAGCCAAGATCAGACACTGGCAGGTGATTTTATAAACTATCTATTGCACCACAAGCTGGGTGCCTCCACCAGTCTGGATGAGTACACAGAAGCTGTAACCTCATACATCGGCTTCTGTGTGGACTGCTGTGTACCAACACGCACCAGGGTGACTTATAACAACGACAAGTCCTGCTTCACACTCAGACTGAGACTGAGACTGAAAAGGCTTTTAAAAGTGGCAACAGGGCAGAGTATACACAGGCCAAGTACAGGTTCAGCAGGGCAGTGAGGGACGCTAACTCTAATGACTCTGCTTCTGTCTGGAGGGGGCTAAGGCAGATCACTACAAGCCAAGAGCACCCCCCGCTGCTAATGATCAACGCCTTGCCAACAACCTCAAAGACTTCTACTGCCGCTTTGAAAACCACCTGGTCAGTTCTCACACCTCACACCTGGCCTCCAACCCTTCCCCCCACACAACAATACAGTCTGTTCACCTTCCACCATCACAACGGCCCCTCCCCACCTCTCCCCCATTAACACCTCTGTCTGTCCTAGAATCAGATGTTAATAGACTCTTTAAGAGGCAGAACCCCCGCAAAGCTGCTGGGCCGGACTCCGTGTCTCCATCCTGCCTGAAACACTGTGTAGACCAGTTGTCTCCTGTGTTCACGGACATATTCAATATCTCACTGGAGACATGCCATGTACCAGCATGCTTCAAAGCATCCACCATCATCCCAGTCCCCAAAAAACCAGGACCCACAGGACTAAATGACTACAGACCTGTTGCCCTGACTTCTGTGGTCATGAAATCCTTTGAGCGCCTGGTCTTGGCCCACCTCAAATCCATCACGGACTCACTTCTGGATCCCCTACAGTTTGCCTACAGAGCCAACAGGTCTGTAGACGATGCTGTAAACCTGGCCACTCACTTCATCCTCCAGCACCTGGACTCTGCAGGATCTTACATCAGGATCCTGTCTGTGGATTTCAGCTCTGCATTCAACACCATCATCCCGGCCCATCTGCAGGACAAGCTCTCACATCTCAACGTACCGGACTCCACCTGCAGATGGATCACTGACTTCCTGTCGGACAAGAAGCAGGGTGTGAGACTGGGAAGCAAAACTTCCGATCAGCACCGGCTCCCCGCAAGACTGTGTTCTCTCTCCTGCTCTTCTTCCTGTACACCAACAGCTGCACATCCAGCCACCAGTCTGTCAAGCTGCTGAAGTATACAGATGATACCACCCTCATTGGTCTCATCTCTGGTGAGGATGAGTCTGCATACAGAATGCTTTCAAAACAGTGGAGATGGTTGTGGACTTCAGAAAGAGCACAGCCCCACCCGCCCCCCTCATCCTGTGTGGCTCCCCTG
>JBAMHV010000004.1:22896256-22913570 GCA_037177535.1 Pseudomugil gertrudae | reverse complement strand
GCTTTCAGACACAATGTATATAGTATACACATTATACACAATATAGGGCTACACACCAGGAAAACGTTTGGAGAGGGGGAAAAAATAAAATGATTTAAATAAAAGTTTTTGATTCTTTTGTGCAATTTTAGAGAGAGCAACAATGTTGATGGTGATGGTCGGGGATGTGCCTGGGTGGGCGTTGTGCCCCTCGGGATGCCTGTGTGGACCTCTGGAGGTTTCTGGGTACTGGTGGTGGTCCGTGTTTGCACTCTGGGTCTGGCCGGTTTCTCCCTGGTGGCGCCTGTGGCGGGTCCTGGGTGTTTTCCAGCCGGGTGCACGGGCTACCCTCCCGGTTGTCCAGTGCAGGGATGGGGGGGGGCGGGTGGACGCCAGTGTGGGCTGGAGTGTGGTGGTTGGTGATGGGGAAGGGACCCTGTTGCAGGCGGGGGCGATGGTGGGGAGTGGGTTTGGGGGGGTGTTTGTCCTGTCTAGGCTACCACACAAGTAATCAAGTTCTGTTTTACACTGTAAAATAATGATTAATGTGAAGTGTGTGAGTGAGATTTTGGTAGCAGTGCACAAAGTCTGCATCTTTGCTTGAACACACACGTTTTGGTATATATGCAGAGTTTGGAGGATTGGAAGGATTTGTGTGGCTATATAGTTCACACTTCCATAGAGCTGGGACATTTTGCATATGCATCTGCACATTTTTGTACAATTCTGTGACAACAGCCTTCACACTTGTGTTTCTTGAGTGTTTCTGGTTGTTTAACTTTTCTTAGTAGTTTTGTATGCCAGCATGCATGAATGACTTTATATCAGTGTGTGTCAAGTGTGTGTGTGTGTGTTTGTGTGTGTGTGTGAAAAGAGAGGAGAGACAGAAAGGGGATGGGGAATGAGCAGTCTGTCATGCCTGAGAGAGAGCCAAGCCTGTTTAAATTGCCTTCTGGCTTTCAAGCCTCTCATCTGCAAACTGGCACCTCTTCTCTCTGTCTCTTTTTTTCCTCTTCTTTCTCTATCCTCTGTCTTTGCTGTGTATGTCCACCTATGTTTTTCTTCCTGTTTTGTATGTATGCCTCTTTGTATGTCCTCCCCTACCTTTTTTTTACTCTTCTCACCTACTGTCTGTTTTTCTCTTCATTGTCAGTTTTTGTCATTTTTTTCACCATGATGGACTTTTTTTCTGAAAACAACAACACTTTTAACTTTACAAACAGAAACGTGTTTATAGTTTAATGTCTGGGCAAGCCTTTTTATATATCTGCTGCTGTATTGCATGTAGTTGAGTTAAAGATGAGCTAAACATCAAATGGCCTTTCATTTAAAAATTACATTTACATTGTTTTTTTTTTTACAAAACTTTTTAACATAAATTGAGTTTTCGACTCCTTTACGTGGCACCATGTGATTTTCTGACCTTGTTTCGGACTCGTTTTGATTGCAGTGACTTATATTAGCAAATATTGTCCAAACATTGCAATACAGAACGTTTAACGCTGGGACAGTTTTATTTTACCACAGCATTTCGCTTGATGGCATACTAGCAACTGGTATCAACGTATGTTCTGTTTTGAAGTTCAAAAGTCTCTAAAGTTATCATGCTGTTAAGTTAAAAATTAATTGTCCGGAAACACTGGGCAGAAAGGTGTTTTGGTGGCTAGCATTGGCACTTTGCAGCAAAGGTTTTGAGCCATTTGTGTGTGTAAGTGAGAGAGCAAGACAGTTAATTTTGAATGTTCTGTGTATGTGCGAGTTCTCTTCATGTACCCCAGCTACTTGGAAGAAGTAGTAGCTTTGTAGAGTATTTTTCAACACACCCTCAGGCCAAAGGCTTTGGGGATGTGACACGGGGTAGCTCCCTAGTTCAACCCTACAATGGAATAAGCAGACATATACACAGTGGAGGAATGTAACAAAGCTTACAAGTTTTCTCTTTTCTATGACACATTTTCAAACAGATATTGTGGTTAGCAAAAGGACCTCCTTTTATTAATAGTGTTTCATTTTTAAACATTAGTCTGAAAAATAGGGGCAGAGCTCAAGGGGTTAAAACGTGTTCCACTCCCGCTGAGGTTCATTGCTCTGATTTGCTTAGTGTATAAATGGCAGCACAAACAAATGAGCAGTCTTTATTGAGAATTGTTCTTAATATCTGCCAGCTGGTTCACGGTGGATATGGTGTAGAAGAGAGGCAGGGTACACCCTGGCGAGGTCATCAGTACATCAGTTTTATTTAACTTTTTTTTTTAGTTACTGTTTTTTATTAAGTTTTGTTGTGAAGTAAACATGAGTCACCTTTTCTGCCAAGGGTCAAATTAACCTGCTGACTTAAATAATAAATAATAACTATTATTTAAGCAGGGATTTAGACACAGAAATTAGGGAACATGAAAACAAACATAAGCAATATGAGATTAGTAATGTGAACATGGTGGATGTCTGCAAGTCTCCATGGCACAAAAGTGGAATCACATTGATTCGCATCATAGTTAAAGCAATGTTTGGAATATCACTAAAGTTAGGGCCATATATGGCCCAAACTAAAATGCAGATTTTAGCCATACTTGAGCCAAACATTTTTTCTACCTGGTAGAGTTTCCAGGTTAGCAATCCATATAAACTGGTAGGACAAGTTTATTTGTATAGCATTTTTATGTACAAAACTATTCAAATAGCAATTTATGCAAATGAAATTAAACAAAATGACTAAATATAAATTAAATCAAAATTTTAAAAATGCCCAAAAGTAGTTTGTTTTACTCGGGTATTAGATGGGATTGTACTGCATCCCCGTGGAACATGTAAAATTTTGCAGGATAGGAAAATCTTGGATTTAATTAACTACCTATTATTTTTTTAGGAATCACCCTACAGGCCTTAAAAGACCTGATCAGTATTTGTTATTACACATGACCCTATGTATCCAAACTTCGAGCTAATTTTACCCATATGTAGAACATATTAGCTAAAATAGAGCCTTGCATAATCATAAAAGCAATGAGGAAACTAAAACTTCACTGCCCTTTCAAAATTAGGCCAAAGATGTATTATTGCTACCACTTTTACGACAATTTTACATGTCCATATGGTCTCAGCATTTTGATAAAAGCACAGTTATGACAATAGTTTTGCCCACTCTTTGCCCACAGTGAGTATGTAATACAATACTAGAATCACAGGTCAAATATATGTGTGTAATTACCCAGAGATGTTGCAGGAATCTGCTAAAAGCAGCCAGCTTTTAGCTCCCATGTGATATTTCCAGTCCTCATTCATCACACATAGACTTTTGATCAGCATTTAATGTCAACCATTCAGCATACATATACTGAATACATGTGTGCAGACAGCAGGTGCGTCTATGTGTGTGTGTGCACGTGCACACCCATCTGTTGATATGCTTCTAATAACCCCCATTTGTTTGTCCTTCAGTGTAATGGCCTCCATAAATCACATCATATTCTCCTGAGAGATTTGCCACTGGGCCCTTCTCGCCCTTTCTCCCCCTCATCTAGCCTTGTGTCTTCCCCCACTGCTCTTCCTCCACCCCTTCCTGCACACACCCCCACACGTATTCCCAGTTTGTTTTCCCTCTTCTCTGCCTTTCATTTCTTACACTCGATCTGCTTCTTCCTGCTTGCTGTTCAAGGCCTCTGGTGGTTTTTATTTGATCGAAACCTTGTTGTTTGTGAGGCCTTTAATTGGCTTAAACTCTGTTGTTTTCTACTGATTACCACATTAGCGAGTCTTGATGTTTCAGATGCTGCCTTCAGAATTTGGTTTGCATGAAGGTTGTCTTCAGGCCTTGGACCTAAATGAGGTAAAAATGGCCACATGTCAAATGTCAAAACAGGGATTCTTGTTTGTGAGGAGATTCACCAAACAATAATGCTTGCTGTGTGTGTGTGTGTGTGTGTGTGTGTGTGTGTAAAACAAGACTGACTTTAAATACTTTAGTGTGATAGAATTTTGAATGACTTGAAAGCTTCATGCTGCTTAGACCAAGGTTGTTTTTTTACTCTCAGTGCCTCTCTTTCTTAGCCTTTCTTTCTCTTCTTCTCTCTCACACACGCGCGCACACACACACACATACACAGTTTTCTGTATGTTTTTTACTCCTGAAAGTATTCTTCTGGCACAGAACTTTTTTGTACAATTGATTTATTACTGTACACACACCCACACACACACCCATCACGTGAATAGTGTCAAACCTAATGCTATTATTCATACTATTCAGGATATATGATATCTATTGAACAGCACACACAAACACAAATAAGACATATTTTTATTCTCTCTCTCTCTCTCTGTCTCTCTCCCTCCCTCACACACACACACACCGAGAGACACAAGATAAGCACATTTACAGTTTCACCTACGCATACTGATTACCTTACACACTTCAAAGTGGGGCAGCCTATCTCTTATGCAGGCATCGTTCTGGATATGGGATTAGAACCAGGATAAAGACATATTTACTGAACCTGAATATATGCTCTCAATACACGTAAACCCTGCAGTGGGAAAGGGGGGACAGTTTTTGAAGGTTGGATGAGGGAAGGAAATGGGTGAGGGGGGTCAGTGACTAATAACCCACCCACCCAATCTTATTCTGTCCACCTTCTTTTGTTTGTCAAATAGGACAAAATTCTGTGTTACTTCATGCAATCTTTAATGGAAGATTTATTTTTCTTGAATGAAAAAATAGATAAATACTTAAGCTACATTCATAATTAATACCTGTTATTATTTTGGCATTACTTTAAAAACAATGTGATAATTAAATAAATAAATATCACATAGTATTTACAAAATAAAGACAAAAATTTGTGCGAATTTGCAATGCATGTTTAGAAACCAAAGAAAGTGATTCATCGAAGGTATAGGTGCAGCTTGAAGGCTCCAATATGTCACAACTGACTACTTTAAAGTTTGTAATTATAAATGTTATAATTCATACCAATGAGATTCCCAGTTTAGCCCTGGATGGACTGGCGACCTGTCCAGGGTGTACCCCGCTTCTCGCCCGTTGACAGCTGGAATTGGCTCCAGCCCCCCCCGCGACCCCGCTCTGGGATCAAGTGGTAGAAAATGAATGGATGGATGGAGATTCCCAGTTTTGTTCAGAATATCAATATGTTGCAGTTGTAGTCAGCTGGCTGTGCCTATCTGAATATCTGCATCATAGCGTCATATGGAAAAAAAATAATTAAATAAGAAATGACGCAGTACATCGTAAATGACACAAGAAGACAATATATATTTAATCATGTCAGAATGGCCAAAAAAACTGCATAACTTTAAAATAGTAAATATGGTACGTTATTTCTTGTTAATGGTCATCATCCGCAAGCTTTTACAAGTTCTGCAAGAACAGAAATTCATTGTCTATGTCTATCCACTGATGCTGAAGGTTCAACTATGAAAATAGATACAACACAAGGCATACAAGGGCAATGACATGGACATATTATGGACAAGATTTCTCATGTAGTCTTAGTCCTGATAGGCGGACTGGTTATTATGGTTGTAAAGCGGTTTGGTCATCCAGAAATGAGAAAAAGTGCTATATAAGTGAACGCCATTTACCATTTTATCAGGGGTTACAAATGGAGCAAAAGCTTTTTGAAGCACAGTGAAGTGAGAGATATGGGGCCGCGAGACATAAAAAGACACTGGTAAAATACTACTTGCCGGTGGTCCTATACCTATAAATAGAATACATTGATACATCCATCAATTCACTGCCACTTATCTAAAGTAAGATCACAGGGGCAACAGCCTGACCGACTTTCCAGACTTTCCTCTCCCAAGCTAACTCCCCCAAAGGGAATCTCAAGGCAATCCCAGGACAGCTCCAATATTTATCCAGGAACCATTGCCTTGTTTATGACTGAAGTTGACATATTCTCTTTTAACAAAGAAACAAAGTGTTATCAGGAGAGCTGAAAGGCTTCCAACAGCTGTCATCTAAATGGCATCCTCTACAGAACTTGTATTACTCGGGACCCTTGCTTTAATCACTTCCAATACACAAGTTGACTTTTAAATGAAACAACTTTGACTCCTTTAGTTTCAGCAGGATAAAACCCACACAGCCCACCATGAATTCTCTCAGTGGCATTTACCTAGACAACCCTGGAAAGCTGGTTTGTCCCTTTATAGCCTTGAAATCCCCAGACTCCAGACATGTGGAAGATCAGATCAGATTTTCACAGATCTCATTTTACCTTCTACATTCCAGAGGTCCTCCTCTAAAGGACTTTAATAAAAGATGTAGATTATAACTGTAAATGTATTATTACATAATAATAATAATACATTTTATTTCTAGGCGCCTTTCAGGACCCAAGGTCACCTTACAAAACAATTAAAATAAAAAACATGAGAATTAAAATAATTTTAAAATAAAACATAATGCAAACAAAAAAAATTAAAAGGTTAAATTGTGAGGGCCAGCTTAAACAGATGAGTTTTAAGTTGTTTTTTGTATGATGGAAGTGAGTCAATGTTACGGAGCTCAGGTGGGAGTGTATTTCAAAGCTGGGGAGCAGAGCGACTGAAGGCTCTCCTCCCCATGGTGGATAAACGGGCAGAGGGAACAGCAAGGTGAATGCAGGAAGATGACCTGAGAATACGGGTGGGAGTGGCAATGTGAAGCAGATCAGACAGATATGAAGGGGCCAGATTATGGAGACATTTGAAAGTGAAAAGCAGTATCTTAAAGTTGATTCGGAGCCAGTGAAGTTGTTTGAGAACCGGTGTGATGTGTTCAAAAGAAGAGCAGCATCAGTTTAAGGAGAAGCTGCAGTTTATGGAGGGATTTGTTGGGAAGACCAAAGAGAAGTGAGTTACAGTAGTCAATTCTTGAGATGACCAGACTGTGGATGAGGATGGCAGCAGCATGTGGAGTGAGGGATGAACGCAGGCGGTTGATATTTTGAAGGTGGAAATAGGCAGACCGAGTGATGCTGTTGATTTGTGCTTGAAATGAAAGGGTGCTGTCGAGAATGATGCCCAGACTCTTAACCTGAGGGGAGGGGAGAATGGAGGAACCGTCAATGTTGACGGAGAAACTCTGAGACTTGGTTAGAGTGGAGGCTGTGCCGACAAATAGAACTTCTGTTTTACTGCTGTTGAGTTTGAGAAAATTGGATGAAAACTATGATTTGATTTCCTGAAGACAGTCAGAGAGGGAGGTAGGTGGAGCAGAAGAGTTTGGTTTTGATGAAATGTAGAGCTGGGTGTCGTCTGCATAAGAGTGAAAGTCGATATTATATTTACTAAATATGTGGCCAAGCGGGAGGACATAGACAATGAACAGAAGGGGCCCCAGGACAGAGCCCTGGGGCACACCGGCTGTGACAGGGATTGAATGTGATGAGTGAGTCTTCACTTGAATGAACTGTGTGCGGTTGGACAGATAAGAAGTAAACCAGGTGAGAGGTGTATGAGAGACACATTTATTCTAAATATTAAATCTGCAGTATTTTCACGACCACTAGGCGCGCCGTACCAAAAGACGCAGTCTCAGTTATGTGTGCAGTTACTGTATTTTGATCAGGCGCGGGTTTTATATACAATCCACACCCACACTTACAAGACACACACAAGCATACAAGTGTGTATTTTAAAAAAAAAGAAAGAAAGAACAGGAGCAAAACTGAGTTTGGTTGTGCTTTATTTTGGTTGTGCTTCACTTTTTCTTTTTTTTTTACCGGTAATTCTCATTAATCAAATCCATCGAAGTCCTCATTCTCTGTTTCTGCATTGAACAGTGGCGCTAAATCTCCGTCATACATGTCAGGTTCACTTTCATCTGTGCCGGCTGATGAAATGATGCCAGCTCTAGCGAAAGCTTCCAGCAGACACATTATCCCAAGCATCTACAATCCATTCACAAATTGTAGCGTAACTCGCCCGGCGCTGCCTTCCACTCTTATTATTATTATTCACATAAGAACAACACAACACAAACCTGTTCTTATATATACAATCACCGCCCACATTTCCCCCTTTAACGTTCCCATTGTGTTCTCTCCTATGTCCGCATGTATACTATGTGTTTATACATGCCTGTAAGTGACGCTCCAAGCATTTGGTAACCTTTGATCTACAGTACATCAGTATCTGTCAAGAATGCAAATGATTGAAGGATTGCTACTTTTTCTCTAGATCTAAACAACTGATAGTAATCATATCTCTTCACAACACATAAATGTAGACACACATACAGTAGAACCCTCCATTTAGAATCAAACATGTTCAATATATAAATAAAATTAAATGTGATGTGGGGATCAAAACAGAAAAACATCAGAAAAACAATCTTTCAAGTAGCGTACTGGATGCTTTATGTTCTCATGGGTATTTTGTTTAACTTGTGTTTCTCCCTAAAAATTACAAAGCAGTGATCGAGACACTTTGCTTGAAGTAACAACAAACAAACAGCTTGTTCACCTCCTTATCAAACATCTACAGATCAGAAATGACAGAAGTCTGTTTAGTCATGGTTCTCACTAGGTTCTCTGGGGACGTTTGCAAATCGTTGTCCCAGAAACAGGTTGCAGTTGATGAAGTAGACCACAGTGCAAACTCAAATAAAAACATTTTTTTGAACTCATGGTGGTAGGCAGCCTCCTAGCGGTAAATGGGTCATGCCTCAATATTTCTTGAAGTTTCAAATTATTGCACAGACTTGCCCTGTTGAAGTCCCTTTTGATTTATTTCTTACTTTCACTTGTCCAGACTGCTCAACCTTAAATGAAGAAAAATAATTCTTTGTAGAGTGTATTTTGAATATGCCATTTAAATACTGTAAAAGCGCAAGAAAAAGAGTCTTCAGGAGGAGGTTAATCTAGAAAACTAATCTGCCAAAAAAATAAAAAAAAGTAATGTAAAAGAAATCCTTAATAATTTGCAACAGCCTCAAAAATATGATTTCTTATGCAATATAAAAACAATCAATACAAATTCTTTTCTTGGAGTATCATCTTCAATGTAAGCCATTTGCTTCAGCGTGTATTTACAGGACGATGATTAACTAATGTTCAATGTATTTATCTTTGACATATGACATTTTTTATGCAAGTAAACAGCTGTGCATTGTGATCAATTCAAAGTTCAGCACTGGGTCAGCAACAATAGATCTGACAGCTAGTGGTGCCTCGCATCGGCAACATCATCATCAACATTAAATACACACAGCTTTTGACCTATCAAATATTCATGTAATATCATTGTACATGGGGCAGCCTAAAGCAAACACAACCTTACATTTTCTCAGGAAACGTTTACCGCTTTGTCATTTTTACTATGTGCTGCAATAGCTGTAGTATAAGAGAAAGCTACAGCTTACTGTCCAGGTGTGGTTTGACTACCATTAGATCTGCTGCAGAGAATTTGCAACACTATCCACTATCTATCATATGGGAATAGTAAAGTAAAGGGATAAAACAGGGAATACAGGCAGCAGGGTGAGGAGAGAAGAAGAGGAGGATAGTGAGTTTATTAATCTTGCTTTAATGGCATCACATTATTCAGAAATCCTCTAGGCCAAATCCAGCTGTTTAGCTACACCCCCACCACCACCTCGACCACCACTGCCACACACACACACACACACACACACACACACACACATTGCTTGCATTCAATTTTATTTTGTACCTCCTTTTTTCTAATAGCTGTCATTCTCTTTTGCCGTGATTCACATTTTTATTTTTAAGTTACTGCACCTTGTTCTCAATCTTCTTCTTTCTTTTCATTCCCATCTCTTTCCCCTCCATTCTGTCTTTCCCTTAATCCCATCTACAGTAGTTGAGTGACAAACCTAATTGGAGTGCAGAGAAGGTCCAGTGGGAAACCAGACATGAAGCAAAAAAAAAAATGAAACTATCTTCTGTAAGGAAACATGCAAGACAGAGAGACAGAGACAGTGATAGCCAGTCAAATAAACTAGCAGGAGAGAGAGGCAATCAAAGCAGATTGAAAATGAAGGAATCGTGTTTGTGTGTGTGTGTGTGAGAGAGAGAGAGAGAGAGAGAGAGAGAGAGAGGGACTAGAGCTGAAATGTCATGTTTCTGGAGTCTGAAAGTAAGTTTTGTCCCTGTGGAGGTCATCAGCCAACCTAATTTCTTAAAAAAATGTTTTTAATTTGATGCCAAACACAATCTGTAAGCTACCTACAAGCTTTAGTGACAACGAGAACTGATATTTGTGCTGTGTGTCTCTGCTTCTGCATGGAGAACATCACTCATGAAATAAGCCTGTGTCTTATCAAGATTGATCTTTGCAATAAGAGCACATCAGTTTGAGTCTAGTTTCACTCTCAGTCAAACGACTTAGGGCCAAATCTACTAAGATCTCAATTTGCATTTACTAATTAGTGTGTGGAGTCTAGAATTTAGCGTGTGGGGCAGGACCGTGGTTAGTCCGTGATTTACTAAGACTGCTCGCGCAAATGACAGCGGGTGCGAAGTGTCAGAGACACGCCTATTCAAAAGAGGATTTAGCGTGTCATGGTTTACATTACGACGACTTCACATAACCGCAACCGAAAGTATAAGTTTGATCCATTGGAATTAGAGGTGTTGATGGAAGAAGCCAACAAACATTTCAAAGAGCTACAGCAAAGTAATTTGATATGTTTTTGTGCACATGTAGTTTGATAATGTGTGTAGGATTTAGGAACAGCCAAATTATATATTTTTACCCAATAAATCTTGATTTGCCTAACTTTGAAATGTTCTTGATTGATATTTTACCACAACATTGGTTATGATCCCAAAGGCATCACAAACACACTACACATTCAATTAATGGCTGTGTTTTCGTATATGCTCAGAGTTTGCGGGATGCATAAGCTGCACATGGGTGCAGTCACTTGCTCCCATAACACCGGGGAATCCACCTAAAACAAAACCTTGTTTGGTCTCATTTAAGGAATCCCGAGTCCGTGTAAACCCAATAAACCTCACCATCCGGCGCGACATAGCATTTAGAAATTCAGTCAACACATCTGAAAAACGTGACGGAGAGATCCCTGCTGTGTTGGCTACGGTGCAGTGGAATCACCTAGATACCAAAAACTAAACTTGCAAGGAGTTGTGATCTGTTACTGGACTTCTGTGCTTGGCTAGGAATGTCGTTGGCTAAGAGGGTAGGATGCCGGTCAGATCTGGAAGGCCCAAACGTGTCATCAGGATCTGCTGGGAACGTCTGTCAAAGACAGCTTCAACATCCACCTCCAGCAGAGCTTTGACTGTGTCCTGAGTGCCCTGAGCTTGATGGCTGGTGAGGGTTGGCCTGTGGAACTCTGGAGGCAGCTGATGGGTATCATCAGGCTAAGCAGTATACTGCTTTGGAGATCGCCAAGATAAAAACTCAAGCATGGGAGTAGTTTGGTGAGGCCATGGATAACAACTTTCAAATGGCCTTAAGGAGATTCTGGTTCACTAACTGGCAATTGATGGCGACTATCAAAATTGGGATGGGGGGTTGCTGACCTTGATTCGGTTGTGGGTTGCTGGGAGAAACACTTCGAAGACCTCCTCAATCCTACCAACACGTCTTCAGATGAAGAAGTAGAGCTGGGTCCTCCCATCCCCGGGACTGTGGTTGCTGAGGTGATTACAAAGCACCTCGATGCCGGGCCCCATAGATGGATGAGATTTGCCTGAAGTTTTTTTTTATTATCATTATTATTTTCTTTAACATATCTAACCCTAACCCAGCATTAAAGTAGTCAGAATGAAGGTCTGGCTGCTGTGTTCTGCTGAGTAAATTTGCTTTGTCAAGAGGAGCTTGGTCTCCTAAGCCAGCCTGTTTATTGCATAAAACATGTAACAGCTTTGACAATGTAGAGTAACAGCTGTTTTGTGTCCATTTACTCCAGAATTGGAAGCAGTGGCTGGAGAGCTCAGAGGTCGGATGGTGGATCCCACAGATGTGTCTGCAGGGAAGGTGAGCACAAGCAGGCTGAGCGTGCATGGTGCACCTAGGAGTAGTCGGGTGCTGACAGATGGCAAAAGCAGGGTGACACAATTCTCATCCTACCTTTGACATGGTCTTCAAGAGGTGCAAGCACATTCATTGTGAAACTTTAAGCATGTGTGTCTGTGTGATATTTTGTATACCTACTCAGTAATTATGCTAATTGTTGGACACCATCTCAAATAGTGTACCAATAAGCGGTGTGATGTTTTTAGTATGAGCATCTGTGCTTTGATGTTTAAATACATATAGAATTATTACTTCCATTTTTGGAAATGTATATAATAATGCATGTTTCTGTGTTTTTGATTACAATAATACAAAGTCTAATGTGAATGAAAACAAACATGAGTTTAATGTGGCTTAAATGTATTATCTTGTATTTATCCCAAATGTATTTATCCCAAGTTTTACATAGTAAATTTCTTGAGCAAATTTCAGGCTTATTTTTTATTTATTTATTTATTTTTTTTGCGTAAAGCTGATGCTGCCCGTGAAGAAGGAGTTGAGCTGAAAGGCAAAGCTTTCAATTTACCGGTTGCTTACTACTCTCACCTATGGTCACGAGCTGTGGGTAGTGACAGAAAGAATGAGTTTCCTCTGTGGGGTGCCCGGTGTCTCCCTTAGACACAGGTGAGAAGCTTGGCCATCCGGCAGCAGGTTAAGAATAGAACCGCCACTCCTCCACATCAAGAGGAGTCAGATTAGGTATCTTGGGCATCTGGTAAGGATGCCTCTTGGACACCTCCCTAGTGAAATGTTCCAAGCATGTCCCTGCAAGGAGAGACCCCAGAGGAGACCTAGGACGAGCTTGAGAGATTCTGTCTCGGCTGGCCTGGGAATGCTTCAGTTCTCCCCCCGATTAGCTGGCAAATGTGGCTGGCGAGAAGGAAGTCTGTGCTTCCATACTTAGGCTGCTGTCCCTGGGACCTGGTAAGCAGTAAGAAATGGATCGATGTAAAATCCTGAACGTTTAAACAATCTAAAATGATAAATCTAAAATGCAACATTTGTACAAATCTACATGTAATAACCAACATGCAGGGAATGTTGTGGAGAGTGTATCTGGTCAACCAAATCCAGATGAAAAAAAAAAAACTAACAAAAACACTCAGATTAAAGTCTAATGAGGCAAATGAAGAATAATGCTGTCACAGCCAGTGTGATGTTTTTTTACAGGAACAGTATTTTAATGACAGAGACCTATTCAAATGAAAATGCAACAAAAGCAGGATTTAAAAAAAAAAAAGATTCAATAAAACAATAAAAAAATTTGAAAGAAGTGTAACACTTTTTATTGTACATGAGATGAGACGATGGTCATGTAATTTCACGTTAGGCCAAATCAGAAGATGTAGTTTCGCTCGAGGAGGAATATAGATGAGACGGACAACAGTTTGACAGAAAAATTAACAAGAATGCTTTATTGGCAGAAAGCCACTTCTAAATATCACAACTAGAAATAGTTTATGAAAAGAAATACAAAAAACAACCAGGTTCAAAACTTTAAAAAACATTAAAATACTGCAAATGAGAATGCAACAATATTTATGAAAATAAAAATAATTGAACTGGGCCCAGAGTAAAAAAAAAAGTCCAAAAGATTTGTCCGTATAAGTCAGTGTCCTTAGTATGAGTGTGAGATTTGTTCTTGTCACTGTTCATCTACCCGGGTAGTGTGATTTTGTTCCTTATCTGTATGATGATGTAGATGCATTTCCTGCAGATGTACAATGAAACAATTGTCGACGTCACACCCTCCACGCGTGTAAGCCGGAGTCCTGCTTCACGGTCCTCTGGTCTGGCTCTGGCTCGCCATCACAACTCAATCATACTCCAAAAAGAAAACCAACCGGAATTATTTTCTTTGACAAAAAAATTACATAAAACACCACAAGAACGTTCAGGAAAATCTCCTTTGCGGGTAAAAAATACTCCTCAGAAGTCACAATTAACATGAAATGAACTTTTTTAGGCAAATCAGTCAAAACGTGTCTGTTCTCAGTGGCATCATATGAAGAAGAAAAAACATATGCACAAAGAAAAATGTACACCAAAACTCAAGATCCGCTGGTGAAAATAGAAACTACAACAGCCACACTTCAGACTGTATAACTTATTATAAATTAAATAAAATTGAAAAATATGCTTATGTGTAACTAATGGGTGTTACAGAAGCAGATATTTGTTTGAAGCTAGTGTTTGTTTATTCACACACATTCTTCAGACCTCAATCAGTCATTAAATTATCATTGTCACAATATACTGTCACATTATCAAGACTGGTAGTCTACACAATATTTAATTAATAATAATGTAATGAAGATAATATAAATAAAAAAAATATCATGGAGTCTAGTTTGGTGTGATTTGACATGTCAGTAAAACAATTTCCACAGTTTAGTTTTTGCAGCACATTTTGCTTCTCGTGGTTCGGACTGGAGTGCAGCCCCTCCCCCAGAATTTCCAGCTGTGAGAGCATACAATGTCATGCTGTGAAGTGCTTGTGTAAACAGCTTTTGCGATAAAAAAGACTAGACTAGTACATTCACACTTTCTTCTGAGCATCTCAGATGTTAATATGTGAAGATGTTTCTTTTGATGTGCCCTACAGCCCATAGTTTTGACAAGAAAGATACAGCAATCTTAAAAAATAAATAAATCATAAACATTCTTGGGTTAGTTACATGACAGTGAATAAATGAATCAACATGAAAAGTTCAGCAGTTTTTTTCAGCAGTTCATAAAAATGTAAAGCATAAGATGCACATGTTTCTTCATAGCCCTAATTGCAGAAGATAACATACCTCTAGCTAACATCAAACATGGTGTAATGACAATGTTCATGAGATGCCTTTTGCACAGTGGCTTACAGTACCCTTATGAAATGGATAAGGTTGCAGACTGGGTGGATGCAATCTCTTTAAATAAAGAGCTGCATGAACACTCACTTCATAAAGATAATTAAAAAACTAAATTGCAAAATATGCTCCTGTTTAAGAGACTACATTGGTGTGGTAGGAAAGCAAATTGGTATTTGCATCAAATCAGTTATTGCTCAACTGTGTTGTAGAAGATCAGCACGTTGGATAATGACCAAAAGTCTAATACTGTGCTTCCTTAAAAACAAATCCTACACTTTCACAAACCTTACTTTCTCAAGCAGATTTTTTTACAGGGTCACAAAACTTAATGTACAATTTGAAGCTCAAAAATGGTTTAGAGCTGTAAAATGTGTATGCCTTTATTTTGAGCCTGCAAGAGTCTTCCATTTGGGGGACAACAGACCAGATGGTGGCAGGTTGTGCCAAAATGGACATTTTGGAGACCTTGCTTGAAAATGTTGTTGCAAAATTTCTATAAATTTGTTCTCCTTTGCAAAGATAATCGCACATTGTACTATGTGTTATTTGATGGAAGTTTAGAGCTACAGCTGCATAAATAGTCACGTTCATCAATTGTTCTTTGTACCATCTCTGTTCTTCACCTGCAAATATATTAAATTAAACAATTAACTAATTTCAGTGTTTTCATTACTATGACTCAAAATGATTCCTCTGTTTGATGAAACCTATCAAACCTTATTCTGATCTGGCTTTGTTTCTGAAGAACCCACGCATTGAATGTGAGACTCAAGCAGTTCACACATTTCACACAGACTGGTGTGACACTTTCATTTCACCATGCTGTGAAAAGGAATTCACATTTATAACAACATGGGATATGAAGTAGAGACTGACACCTGCGGTGATGCTAACTTGGCGATCATCTGGCCCAGAACACCGATTTATTTTTATACAGCAAGAACACACCTCCCTAGCTTTATACTGCTGGTTCAACAAGTGCAAATGTGGCTGTGAAGTGCTTATGCATACACAGTTAACAGTGGCATTACAGACCATTCTGAAAAACCATGGGACATATGATATGTTATTTTGTAAGTTTTTTAATAGGGACATTGTACAATAATATACATTTTCTGTAAATGTGCCAAAGTTAGATTAATGGCTATTTTTTATCTGCTTTTACCTTATTAAAAAAGGGAGACCAGCATAAAATTAGCAACAAAATAGAGGATAAAATATCATGCATATGCAAAGCTAAAAGTGCACATAAAACATTAATGTCTGTCTAAAGTACAATAAACCAAAATACTAAAAATACCAAGTTATTTAGATATATTGAAATAACCAAGAGTGTCATGACAGAAGAAGCATGCACACTCTAATAATAACTTAATAAACCAGTTTTTAACATGAATTTTGAAATGATAAAATAAAACCAGTTCACTGATGCTTACCACTGCAGAAATCCAGTTCTGTGCAGCTGGTAGAGAAAATCAACACTGACTAACAGCAGTTTTTTTTTTGGAAATGAACATTGCAATCCCCTCCTATCTCTTAGTCATTATGAGTCACTTCGTATACTTACAAACATTGAAGTGGATGAGATTATATAGACCTTTATTAATTCTGTACATTAGACACCAATGCGCATATTCTATGTTCTCCTCATTGTGTAATTTTTTTTTTTTAAATTGTGCAAATATGACATATTAATTGTTTCTTATCCAGTATTTTATTACTTTCTAAATATTTCATTGTGGTTATGTGAGCAAGTTATTAAAAGAGTAAAAAGAAAGATTGGCAAGCTAATGTCTGGGCAGAGAGACATCCATCAATGCATACATGTAATGAAATACCTACAAATATGTAACTTTATTCATTATAACACAAATTATTTAAACAGCCTAGCTAAACTAAATTGCTAAAATGCAAAAACTAAACAGAAATTTTGCAATGACAGACAAATATTATTATTATTATTATTATTATTATTATTATTATTATTATTATTATTATTATTATTATTATTATTATTATTATTAGCACATGTTTCTAAAGCATCTCATAAACTAATGGAAAAGATTAGATTTTTTTGTGAACGCTTTCTATTTCTCTGACTGATACACATTGTGGATCAATCAGTGTAAATCTATGCATTTTTTGTTATAAACATGAGTTGTTGGTTCAAAATGTGCACATATATTAAGGGGGTGACAGTGATGCAAAAACTGCCAGCACACAGTGACAAACTGGGTGCCTACAGGTGGGAAGTAGTTTTGTTATTTTTTGAGCAGAAACATAACATTGAGGAAACCATTGCATTGGAATTGCAGGCCTTTAACCTTTTTTGTATTTTAGTGCTGCTATGTATAACTAATCCTAACGTGGAGAAGCAGCAAAAGGATTCAGAAAAAGCATATATCGAACATGCTCAACTGGACTCTATGAGTGTTTTTTTTATTATTTGTGCTTCATTTATATATATA
>JBAMHV010000004.1:22781351-22797869 GCA_037177535.1 Pseudomugil gertrudae | reverse complement strand
CTTATACTTTCGCTTGCGGTTATGTGAAGTCGTCATGATGCAAACCATGACACACGCTAAATCCTCATTTAAATAGGTGTGTCTCCGACACTTTGCACCCGCTATCATTTGCGTCAGCAATCTTAGTAGATCATGTACTAAGTACGGTCCCGCCCCACACGCTAAATTCTACAGTCCACATGCTAATTAGTACACGCAAATTGAGATCTTTGTAGATTTGGCCCTAAATGTATTAATTTATGGGCAACCCTGCGATTTTCTGATATGTTTGTTAACAAGCAATTGAATAGGTGTACTCAATAGAGTGGTTGGTGAGTGTTTTAAGTACAGTATATGTGTATGTGTTTCTGGCCACACTCAACAATTAACCTGTTAAAAACATCACTTAAGTGTCATCATTTACCCTAAAACAGGGGTTTGGAACCCTGGGTCATAATCCTGCAGGTTTTCCATGTATTCCTGGTCCAGCACATCTGACTCAAATCAAATATATCCAAAAGCTGTATAATATCTGCACAGTAATTCATTCATTTGGATGTGGTGTTTTGGAACAGAGACATAAAAACATTTGAGGTTGAGGGCCAAGGTTTCCCACAATTATTTTGTATATGTTTGGGGTACTGTAAACCTGACAGTTTTCTCTCAAATACGAACTTTTCTTGACACGATCCATTTTCAGAGTACTTTCTATTTTAACAATGGTGAGATTCATTTGCAAAAACTTCCAGCCAAATAAAATGAAAAAAAAAACCTTTGACAAGGACTAAGTATTACTTAAAAAGAAGTTCTCATTCTATTTCAAAATCTCTAATCTGCAGTGAAGGATTAATTTGAGGGATGTAGATGTAATTAATTAATGCACAATCATATTTGCCAGCCTGAGCTAATGCTGCCACAACCACTCAATAAAGACACTGTGTTAAAATTTCCATTCTCATTATTCAGTCCAATTTCAATATCAGTTTAGCCAGGGAACAATATGATCAAACAAGGCATGTTAGCTTCAATGAAATACAGCCGTGCAAGTTGCATATTTTCAACTAAACATGTTTATTATTTAATCAATGTAGAAGGAATGAAGATGAACTAAAAGAAAACCTTTAAGATATGTGATAAGAAAAATAGTTCACAGGGAAACTGAATAATAACAATAATAATAATACAACATAAAATAATAGTTAGGATTAAAATGTTTTGTTTTTTTTTTAAAAAAAGGAAAAGGTAAAGGACTGATAGAGCTATTGGCAAGAAGGTCTAAATCCACGAATCTCATCCTGCAGATTTATTATAGGAAAGGCAGGCTTGTTACAGGCTTCTGTGCTTCTTGCTTTACAGAGCAAATAAAAGGCAGACATAATTAAGACTACCAAAGGTATAAATCTTGTATGTGAATGGCCCATTGCACACATCGACCGTGCAAGTAATTTACATGGCCCTTTGAGAATTTGCCTCAGAGTTTTCCTCAACACTCACAAAGGTAATGGTAGAAGAGAGAAGTAAAAGGAAAGATACAGGATATATAGAAGCTACACCGTGCAGGGTGTACTTCAAAGCTGTACCTTAGAGATTGCACACGTTTTCATGAACATTTCAATAATTTCTTTTACATATGCCATCATAGTGTCTATACTATGTTGGTATTAGTTAATGTAGAAGCAAGGTTCACCTCTACTCAGGAAATGTTAAATCTAAAGTAAGCTGAAGAATTTTGTTGTAGCTAATACATCAAACATAACTGTTTTTAGCTTGCTTAAATTATTTTTTAAAAAAACATCTAAATCCCATGAAATGAAAAAAAGCTGTCATAAATAGACCAAAAGCAGCTTGTAGGCAGATTTTAAACAAAATCTAGTTATATTTAATTAATTCTAGCTATTATAGTTTTTCACTAAATAAAAGCAACATTTTTAAGCTTTTGAATAATTATATTATTGATTTGCAGGTGTTTTCACTGGACAGTCTTTAGAGCATCATCTGCAGTTTTCATAAAATCTTGTCTAGTTGATGGGTATGTAGAAGTGATGATGTTTCTTCAGTGCAGCTGGATGAGATTTTATGAGAATTGCGCCTGACGGAATGTAACTACGTAACATTTTTTGGAGGGGCGGGGGTTACTCCTTGTTGTGTGGGAGAAAGGGAAATGAAGGCCTTTCAAAGCTATTGGCCTTCATTTCCCTTTCTATTTCACTGTAAACTTCTCGGTTGTTTGCTTTATAATGTGCCACCTTAACCGGTTTCATGACCTAATAAGTTATAATGTCACAGATTATCTATTCTATTCCATGTTTCCATTACCCTTTGTGTGGAAAAACTACCTCATGAGAGCGTAAATAATTTCTATTGCAATATTTGTATTTTGCACAATTCTCTGGGTAATGGAAACAGTTAGTGTATCCAGAAAGGAGGGCTAAAACAGGTGAAGTCATTTTGACTTTTTAAAAACAATTTATATAATTTTGTAAAACAAAAAAAAATCTTTCCTGACTTTTCCGTTGTCATTTAAAATATTTTTCCATAGAGAATATGTTAAGGATGGAAGACATATTTGACAAAAATGGCTGCAGATGGTCATTTTGAATATAGTGTTTCTGGTTCCCTGATATTTTGGATAAGATCAATATTATTTGGTCTATTTCTGTATTTTAAAGCCAAATAAATTTTGCAGGAATAATGTCCACGTCATCTTCCAGAAGTACACTGGCATCCAAATAGTTTACAGGAACTTCCTGCAACAGCTGGCAGGGGAACTTCAAGGGAACTTTATAGAAGGAAAACAGCCAGCAGGATAAGGGAAACAAAGTAGACCGCAGCACAATTTAAAGATCCAATAAATAAAAAAAGTCATGTAGGGAGAAGCTGCAATGAGATTGTAACTGCTGACACAAGTAGCAGATGCTTCAGTGCTGTGTTGTGCTTCATCAGACCTTTTGCAGCATCTGTGAAGGACTATTTCATTCAAAAAACCATGAGACATAATAATTACCTATTTGTGTCACTTCTTAAGTCCAGTTGTTTTATGAAAGGTTGATTTATAAGATTTCTAAGTTTTAAGTGTTTGTAAAATGCAGATGGGAATTAAAGCACTTACCGGGGGACTCCAGCAGGGGTAATTTGGGACTAAGCTTGAAACGAGGCACATCGCTTCTTCTCCTCAGTCAATACATGCAGGAACTAAGAAAAGCTGATGTTCTTCCCCTACGAACAACCTAATGTTTGCAAGTGTTAAATAAATATTAAATTTGATCTAGTAGTTTAATATGACTGATTATTTGAAGGTGATTGAGTAAGTTTTGTGGCAGCTGTTGCCTTGTTCTTAATTAGAGTATTAGCCTAAAGCTAACCATGTTTTATGCTAACTAGTGCACTGTGAATCAACCTCCAGTAATAGTGACAGCTATTGCTGTGCCGTAACATATATAAATTCACTGTTTTGTGTTTAATTCATATATGGTAAAGTAGGGGTGTTGTTGATTGTGAAGTGTAAAATGCTTTAGAGAAATCTTACAATTCTTGCAACAAAGCTTGAGGTGATACCTGTTCCTATTGTATGTAACCCATGTAACATCTTCGCTCAGAATACATGCAGGAACTAAGGAAGGCTGGTGTCGCGTGTTTATTACTAATTCTTCCCTTATTAAGACATTTACACATGCAGCTTTAACTAATTGGTAGAATGAATAAATAAAAGAAATATACAAAGTATCCCTATTTAAAACTATGTCTTCCTCTCAGCGTACAAAGGCATGCATGCCAGGTTGATTGGTTATTCCATATTGTCCATAGGAGTGAATGTGCATGTGTGTGGTTGTATTTTTTGCTTGTTCGTCTCTTTGTGTTGCCATGCTACATAAATATTTGAATATGGTATGTGTATTAACATTGTTCTTTATGCATTAATGTATTAAAAATAAGTTGTTCATTTCAGAGACGTATCAGTGTATTGTTTTGATTTTAACTTCTATGATAAAAGTCCCTATTTTATTTTATAAATGTAAGATGCACATATGTTACATTTATTTGGTAACCCTCTTATCTTTTAACTCCTGTGGGGGTCTACACTCCTAGTTGAGAAACACAGTTCTAAACGTTCTTTCCATCTATACATTGTATTTCTCAGATGGAACTGACAGCCATCAAAATAAAGTCCTCCCTCCCTCCATCTTTTTAAATGATTCACATCTCTTAGACAAAAACCAGTTCTTCTCATTCATTACAAAGAATCTGCTTTGAGAGCTGGCTTGTTTATGAACAACACATCACTACAGAGGAAACCTGCAAAGCCTCATGGGAACTGCTGAGGTTCAATTTCTGCCAAGTGAAACAAATCAAATGAAGGAAAGGGGCAGTGGAAAAGAGACAACCTCTGCACATTTAGTTTTTTTTTATTCTGAATTTGTTTAATGCTAAAAAAAAAAGTAATTATGCCAAATGTAAAATTTAAAATAGAAATGAGCATTGCTGATAACGTTTGTGTGAAGCATGACTGCCTCTCCAGTGGGAAGACTTAAGCTGCTCGGAAGGTCCAGGAGAGAAACTACATCTTTACCCTCACTACAGGTGTTAACACTTTCGTTTGAAGATGGTCTTAATTGGGTGTGGGGGTGGTTGTGGTAGTCAGGGAGGTAACGGCCCATCGTTTGAACACCCCCCTCCCCCACTCCTTCCCAACTCACCACTCCCCCAGTTTGAGGAGGTGTAAAAAGGAGAGAAGAGAGGTTTAATTGATCCCCTAGTGGTGTATATACTGTAGCTTGGCATTCGTCTCAGATAAGGTGGGGAGATGTGATGCAGGACTAGTTTACCCTCTGAAGTGAAGCATCACTTGACATAAAAGTCAGACTTTTCTACTGCTTTTGCAGTCTTTAACATACCTAATGTCCCACTTTACACTGCTTTAGAAAAAGCTGTTTATATGATATAGGATCTTAAATGTTAACTTTCTTGCAGTAATATCAGTTTAAACACTTGGGTTTAACAGATAGAGTTTAATTTTACAGCTCTTTGTTTTAAGACAACACTGCGATACTCTTGAAAGGGTATGTTTAACACAGTAAATTATCTGCACTCTAAAAAATTCAAGTACACATAAAATATTGACATGTTTATGTGCCTTTAAAAAAACAGAAAACAGATTGTTATGACTTTAAGTACAAACCTTAAACTATGATATGGTTGTGGAGAAGATTAATGGACTTAAGGAGTGGAGGGAGATGTCTGTGGAGACTGGGGTTAGAACAGCAATGTCAAATTTGTTTAGGAAATGTGTTTTTGTAACCTGTGACAGGCACTTTTGAAGTTACTTTCTGTTTACATTCTTAGATTGACAAATCAGTTTGCATAGAAATGTGCTCTCTTGACACGTCATGCATTCCTTCATACACTTGTGAAACTCCTACACACATTTTTACCTTTTTCTCTAAACACATTCAGGAACACAATGTGCATTGTGACACCAAGTGGAGCTGATGTATGATTTATCATGAAGCCCTTTTACCACTTTGGCATACATGTCCGGACACCTTCGCATTTTCCTATTCTCCACAGAACTCTAATCATCCATTTAAGTACCTCACTGAGGGGGTAAATCCACTGTTTTTCTATCACAACCAACATCAAAGAAGTGTAGGAAGAACCTGTTCCGGTGGGGATTGCATCTATGTGAAATTCCATCATGTGAAATAGCTGTTCATCTCTCCTGGTCTCAGAGGTTCACGTAAAAGGTAAAAGAAAAAAAACCCTATTACAGGGTGAGACAGGAATAACCAAAACACCTCTTTCAAACACCACACTGCTTTTTTTCCTTTCTACTCACACCTCCTCATTATTTTCAGCTTCATTCTTTCAACCACTTGTCAAAACTTTTCCAGCTGGCTGCATTTTGCCTTTTTCAGCTCGGCATTTTGGCTTTAACTCCATTTATTTTCTTATAGTATCCGTTATCAAATTCCTATCACCACACAGACACACACACTTTTCTCTGCCTTTTTTTCTCTTCACTTGTCCTTCAGCAACTACTTGTCTTAACTATGACATTTTGGCCTGAATGTGAAGGTTTGAAGCGGTATGGAGAACAGATCTAAATCAATACAAGTGTGTATGATATTCCCTGTTGTCTGTGTAAAATCCAAACAACTCATCATGTCGTGTAAACAAATTTCTCAGTGTAATGCGCTGCCATTAGAGAATACAGGTAAAAAAAAAGGGGGGGGGGGGTGCTACGTGGCTACACTTACCATGACTGCTTTACAGAGAGCTTGAGGCAGTCATAATGTAATCTGAGCACATTTCCCACCATGTCACACATATGCCGATGCTCACAGGTGCAAACCCACTCAATACACTGTCAGTGAAAATAATAAACAGATCAAAGAAGAGACAGATTAGAAGACAGTCTCAACTTCCTAATTAAAGAGAGGCTGGCATTTTAATCAGGCATCTGATGAGCCTGTACAAGTCTCCAACTTTAATTTATAAGTATCAGGTATTCCATCATTTATTTTACAGGCCTGTTTTTCCTCAGTGACTGCCATTCCTATTCATGTTTCACTACAAAGTTGTACTTAATTACAGCAATTTTTTGGGCTCATGTAACCTTTTAAACACACACTGGTTTCTACCTATAAAACAAATGTTCTAGTTTGCTGTTCTGTGTTATGGTGTTGAAAATGCAGAATGGCTCATTATTGGTATTGTTTGCGTTCTCATCAGCCACTGAACATTTTTTTGTGCAATTGGATATGTTGTGTGTTAGGATTATACATTAAGACATGACTTATTAGAAATCAATAACACCAGTCTTATCCTATCTGCATTTTGTCTACATGGAAACAGCATTTTGGGAAATTAAAAAAAAACTAGATCCCAAAGGGAATAAATCTGAAAATGTCACAGCTTATTTAGCACCCATACACATCCATTCTGAATGAATCACACCATAGACCCACCTTTCAAACTGCAAGTGGAAACCATGCCAACAGCTACAACAATGGCAAATAACACCATGGCTGCAGAAACAACCAAGCATGACGCAGCTTTTCAGCAGAATTTTGTCCCTGTCATTAATTCACAGAAATACCTCATCACCTTTTATTTTTTGCTTACTAATTTGTTTGTTTGTTCCATTAAATGTTTACATAAATACATTTATCAAAATGTTTGTTGTACAGCACAACTGAAAAGAAGCTGGACGAAGATAAACACGTGCCTCATTCCACACACACTTTTTCATTTGGTGCTACAACTTACACAAATACCACATACATGAAAAAAGGAACACAAATTGACATAACTTTAGGTTACTCACACAATCCCAGCTCTCAGAGTAGCATGAATGAGATATCTCACAATGGGATATCACCCCTGTGTGCAATGAGCATCTATCTTATTACGCCAATCCTGATTGACTGGTGATTATGAGCTCATGTCACTCTACCTTTAAGTAGTCTATGCTACGACACAGTGGGGGATCTAAGCTTAGAAGTGATTTCCTACAGTGCAAAACAATAGGCTTTGACTTTTTGTATGCTATATGATTTTTCCATACTAGTTTGTTGTCCAATCTGACACCCAGAAACTTCTTTTGAAGCTCATTCATCCATAAAAAGTAAAATTTTTTCCTATTGTCTATCACTAAAAAGCATTAACTTTATCTTTTACTAATTAGGATAACTTATTATTATCTTATTAATAGATTTGATGTTGCAAATGGCAACACAAACTTTGTGAGTATTTTACATATTACCTTCAATTTCTAGTTTGTCTTGTCTGACATCATGTCACAGGACACGTAGACTTGCTGTTTTTTGCAAAAAACAAATTTGTTTTGCCAAAGGTAGCTTAGTGGTGACAACAAGGCTCCTCTTGACAATATTATTTGTCATTATTTTGGATATTGCAGAGTAACATTTTATTACTGGACCTGAAAAGGGGAAACAAGGGAAAGAGCAGTTTAAGGACAGCAAAGAGTGAGGAAAAGAAAAAGGAGACAAATGCAACCACAACTGTACTATTAAAACAGAAATGTCAGCTGCTACCCTTGAAGGGAAACTTAATATCTTCTACAGAAAAAAAAAATACATACAATAAGCACTTTTAAGAAGATAAAATGAGTAAATTTAAAATAACAATAGCACAAATGGAAGAAGAATCAACAACTGGAAGCAATCTGTTACACTTGCACTGGGCTCTGCCGCGGACACGCCCACTCCAGGCAGATTCCTGTGCAGCCAGTCTCCTGATTACTAATAACTAACACCTGTTATCAATTCATCCTCCAGCTATGTAAGCAGCAGTTCTTCACTCACTCCCTGTTGGACATTGTAACTCCTTCATCGCATCTTCCTCGCTTTCTCTTCCCCGACTGACTCAACCCTCTGCCCTTTTGGTTTGTGCTTCTTGTATTGCTTTCCCAGCTATGATCTCTGCCCGTCTCTGGATTCTCCTCGGCTTGACTTCCTTGTTCTTATCCCTGCCTGGCTTCTGGTTATTCCTTCTGATCGCCCACTTTGGTATCATTGTATATCATCCTGTGTGTTAATACATTCTTGTTAACTTGATCTGTCTTTGAGGAATGTTTTCTTATCCAATCACAGAGCACAGATCTCTTCCAGGCTATGTTTTTTTTTATTATTATTCTTGCTGCTGATTATACATATACATTTGCTTTTTAGTCAAAAGCTCTAATGGCAAAATGATCTCTTTTTCCCCATAGCGATGTGCAAACCTGCATGACATTCCAGTGGAGTGGTCATGTGACCATGTACAGCTTGTTACTGAAAACAATCCCCCTCATCATATAAACGCTTCCACTGGTGTGTTCAAATTCTTGTCATAATTTTAAGTTTTCTCCATCAGTTTTATAACGTACATTATCCATAATCTCGTACAATTATACTGACATGTTTGGTGTCATGGTTAAGAAAAGACACAACTCAAGCTAGGGCCAGCGGGACTGAGCGAATGCCCTCATCTGCTGTATTATTGAATATTTGGCATCTCTACAAAACAACCCTAGCTTTTAAACAGAGATGTAATAAATGTTTTATTCACCTGTCACAAAAACATCTAAATACTATCAAAGTTTGCCTCTCTACAAAAACAAAACAATTCTACAAAACTCAAAGAAAATTTATGAACATAGATGCTGAAAATCAAATACACTTTAGCAATACTTTATGTGAGGGTGGATACGGAGGGTGAAAGTCCTACCCTCTTTAGGAAGGAGTCAGCTCCCTACCTTTATAAGGGCAGGTAGAGGCAATTAGTGGCTCCTTGTCTGAATCCAGGTGGATGCATGGTAAGATTCTTAGTTAGGAAAGTCCCATTAAAGAGCTGCATCTTTGTTGAGCTTGACTATCTTTTATAACCTCATGTTAATAAGGAGGGAGCTCAGTCTGTGTGGTTGGTAGCCAGGTGTTGTGAGCTCCTACTTTCAGTCATTCCTAGTCAGGGCCTTGAAAGGAGCCAGGTAATTTAAACAGGAAACGTTGGAATGTTGGTCCCTCCAAGATATGTTTGCCATTTTAGATGTAATTTGGTTGACCCTTCCCTACCCTTTCAGATGAAGCACCAGACTGTTGCTTTGCCTGTTTTGGTTAACTCACATCAGTAATCCGGCTTGACTGTTCCACTGGAGGGGAATTCATTGCCTCATACTCAAAAGAGATTTGTAGTTTTTGTGGAAATGTTGTGTCCTGATAAGCTGAACCAGCTGATATTTACCCTGTTGTATTTATTTTCTTTTGTTTTAGGTAGCAGGAACAACCGCAGGGCGTATGCGAGGGATATTTACCCATTGCATGCTGTGTGTTAGGCTTAATATGGGTTGTAACTTAGTTGCAGTGTTGCCTTTGTGTGCAGTGTAAGTGGCAATGTGGAGTGCTGTTTAATGATCACAGCGGGGCTCACTGGGTGTAACAGATACAGGTCCGAGATAGGATCTCAAATAAAACAGTTTAACTTTACAGCAATCAGTTCTCTTTTAAATAAACTGTTTTGATGGGTGAGTGAATGTGTGTCTCCTGCTCTCTATGAATCCGGAAATTGGTATTGTGTTGGCACGTGCAAAGTGGAAATCAGCAATGACATACAATTATTATGTGCATTGTTGTGATTCTAATTACTGTGCCTGGTCACATTTGCTTTCACTGATTAAAGACCATGATGGGACAAAGTTCTCTACTTTTCCTGCACCTTTAAAAATGATTTAAAAGAAACCTGTGGATCCAGGTGCATGGTGGTGTTGTGGTTAGCATTGCAGCCTCACAGTAAGAAAGTCGCTGGTTTGAGGCTTGGCTCGGACAGTGTCCTCTCTGCGGAGTTGGGTGTGGGCATGGGTTCTGTTTTGGCACTCCAGCTTCCTCCCACTGACCAAAGATAAGCATTTTATGTTGATCGGTCATTTGAGATTGTTGGGAGAGGCACTATCTACCAGCGACCCTTCATTGGAATAAGCAGTACAGATAATAAATGGATGGGTCCAGGTGTTGGTCTGGATCACCCTATGTTGTCACGTTTTCCTTATTCCATTTATTGATTTTCAGAAAATCTCATCACAACCTGTCCATTACATTTTAAGTAATGTTGTTACCACAAAGTGGAACAGACATACAAACCAACACCGCCAAAAATGTTTCCTCCATGTGAGTATTATTGTAATTAAACCTAGAAAACAGCACACTGACTGTGCATGAATAGTGGCTGTGAAAGTAGGATAAAAGGAATGAGATGTGTTCTGTAATGAGTGTGACACATCATGCAATTAATTAAAAAAACAGTGACCACTCTACAGTCTGGAACATTGAGTTACTTCTGTTTTTCAGCAATAATCAAAATATGGATACTTTCTGTTGGAAAGGAATGAGAATGTTTAGATTTATGAGCTATGCTGGTGTTTCACAAAACTGTTTAGAATCAGACCTTCACTATGTGTAGGAGTCTAACCATTTGATTTCCATTATAATTATATTTGTATTTTGGTGCACTGCAAGAACATCCTTGACTTAAGGTTTTGTACCTTTTTCTATTATAACTATCCTGTAAACAAACAGTGTACTTGAAAAGCTTTAAGGGGTTCAGTTGTTTGAGCAATTGTTGCTCATTGAGTCTCTTTGTTCATGAGGGTGCATCAAGTGTATGTGGACATGTATATGAGTGCAGCTACACATGGGTGCACTTATGCGTGTGTTCTATTCATAGCAAACTTGCACTTTATTACACAGTCATATTATGCCTGTGTTTATCAGTGGCATGATTAATGGACTGCATCGAATGGAGGCAGAGAGCACTAAGGATTCATTTGGGTTCCTGACAATTCTTTATGTATATGCTGTAAATTATGGTCCCTCAACAAAATGTAAGGGTACTATTGAAAAGGACGCTACCACTCTGAACATCAGTAATTGCTATGGTGTGTGTGTGTGTGTGTGTGTGTGTGTGTGAGAGAGAGAGAGAGAGAGAGAGAGACAGACAGAGGGAGATCTATGAATCTGAGAAGCTTTTTGTTCATCTCTTAGTGTGTAAAATTATGGTAGTGTGGGAGGAGCACATGCATTTTTAAATTGAAAACATGACACACCCGCTGTGATGATTTAGTACTAGGTTTAGAGGAGTGTTTGGAACAGTGAATATGGCCTTCGAACACTAGAGTGGAGAGTGAGTGCCGTAGTGTTATTTAGCACTGTAGTTGCCTTTCCAAGAGAGGCACTCAATACTAACAGTTTGCCACATGCCAAGGCTTCTCACATAGAAAGTTTAACAATTTTATTCATCCCTTTATTAAGGCACTCCATCAATATGTCCTTGGAACTTTTTGAATAGTGTTACCTTAAGGGGCCTTGCACTACTTCAGGGCTAATTTCAGAACCAATGCTGTTTGAGATGTTGTACCTCAAAAAAATAGATGTTTTCAGATCAGATCACGTCTCTTCCTACTTTCTTACTATATTAAGAAACCAATCGGTTTATGTGTAGTAAACGGCATTGATAGTATAGTGTTTTACAAGTTTCATGTTACTAGTTGGTGTAGTTTCTTACTTGGGTTTCCTCTGTTCTGCCACATAACGCTGATATTTGTTGATTGCCTCCCATTACGCAATGCATGTTGGGTTGTGGTACAGGTGTAGTGGATGATCCAGAATCTGTGGTTGGGTTGGATTATTTTCTACATGATGTATTTCTATCTCCCCTTTGTTCTCTTGTTTCTTTTTCTTGTATCTGCCTTTTTTCTATACTCTCTGGTCAAGTCCAGCAATACTATGCAAAATCTGTAACACAAACAATAATTCAAAATAAACAAACAAGTGATTCAAATTATCAATGGGGATCTTTATACGCTCCTATTGACAAAGCAAAACTGCCCAGCACAACACACTGTAATAATTACACATAGTAATAAATAACTTTTTAAATTAGGTAGCTTGGTTACCCATCCATCCATTAATTTTCTACCGCTTAGTCCCTCAATGGGGTCGCAGGGAGCTTGGTTACCATTACCCCTAAATGAATTATTTTTGGCCAGCACCTGCTTCTTTTTAACTGCAGTGGTGATGCAGCACAACATGAGAAGTGCTGCCAAGTCTGCTGTTTTTCCGTAACGTTTTCACCCGTACATATCAGCAGCAGGTTTCTGGGCTTGTTTTCTGAGGTGTACTCTTTGGGCTTTTTTGCGATTTGTTATGATTCTCTAACAGCCATTCACAATGTGGCAATAAACTCTGGATGCATAATGGGAAACTCAAATGCAACAGTCCTTTGATGCCCACAGACCTGTTTTTATAGGATTACCACTGCCGCACATACCAGGATGCTCTTACCCCCACACACACTCATAACTTCAAACTTGGTTTGCTGGCCTGACTTAAATAATGTTGAGATATTAATTTGTATTTAATTTTGTGTTAGATTTTTCTACACTAATTAAATTATAATCAAAATGATTGAATTAAACAGTAAACTAGTCACATTTTAGTTACACAAAATAGTAACTGAGTTACTTTTTGAATGAAGTAGCAAATGACTTTTAGTAGTAACTTACTTCAGTAACTGTACAGCAAGATGAAAACACCAGTTGGCAAATATTCTTGACTGTTCAAAAATACTTTTAATTTAGGTTGTTCTTGAATATAGTCATATTTGAAAACATTTTTTTTCAAATACTTTAAATAGTTTATTGCAGTACACCCCTCCTCCACTAGGGCTGCCAAACAGATGAAAATCCCTATAGACTCCCATGTTTAAAAGACTTTTATAATATATAATAGGCTTTTTTTTTCAAGTTTACCTTCCTAATAACCATGACAGTTTTATTATTCATCCATTTAGACATGATTTAATCTTAAAATTAAGCATGATTATGTGTGTTCTTTTGATTGACAGTCATCTCATATTTGCAGGAGGAAAGCGGAGTGTAGTACAGCTGTGGTTACAGCTGACTAACAGTGTGCCTTAGATTAAACCCATCTATCTCTGTTAGCCGGTTAGTTCCCATTAGATCCAAGTTAGCTCATTTAGCTCTTAGCTACAGGAAACTGGGAGTCATCCACCACCATGCTAACAGCCCCCTTTCAGATCCAACTCTTTGTTAATTTTTGCCTATTTTTGGAGTGACGGCATACATGACGCTACAAAGATGACCATGGTAGGACCCACCCATCAAGAGTCCCTTTTGCTCTTCAGTAACCTACTGGAGGCTCCATCTATCTTTTTTTATACAGTCAATTCAACACAAGCTGTCTGTGCTTAATGTTCTCGCAATCTTAATGATGAAGATGACTATGCACATATAGTATCTAGCTCATAAAGAAGTGAAACAACTTCAAAAGAATTAGTAGTTTTCCAGGCTTTTTCCATGTTTTCACCTGCTCCAGTGCATAAAAATTTCCAGGTTTCAGGTGCCAATTATCAGAGTTGCATTTTGAATTAAAACACAGATTGTTTAATTGTTTTTATTCAACCACTTTTAACATTTGCATCACAATTTCCATAAAGGTCTACCATAATGAGACCAAGTCAGATGAATATGATATTACACTGTTTTAGCCTCCAAGTTAAAACTCCAGTAAATGAATTGCAGAGGACAGAGAGGTTAATTGGCCTCCTATGGAGTTAGAGCTAGGCTGCATATCGTATTATCAGCCATTATAGCTGTCTGGGCTCTCATAACCGACTTCTAATCCAGGCTGAGAGACGTCTGATGGTTGACAATAACTCTAGAGAGTGAGAATGAAAGAGACGGAGCAAGAGAGAGACGAGGTTTGTGCCTCTGCGTACATCACATACCTCAGGGCAGGTTGCGGTTCACTGGCTGCCGTCCTCCAGATAAGACAGTTTGTATGCAGATTAAGTAAATAACGAGTGACCTTGGTGAAACCAACAATGACATGGGTCAACTTTAACTGGAATTGTGACAACTTGCCAAGTTCAGTTAATAATTCAAAGAAAATGTAATTTTAACACTGTTGACCAAAATATTTTCTGGTAAAGAGCTAAGCCTATGTACCAGCTGTCTCATTGAGTTTTACCATCCATGAAAAACTCAGATTATCACAGTACATTCAGTTTCTACATTCAAATCATGGCATATCTTAGCCGCCAATCACTGTCTTCCTCAGCAGATGCTGCAGTACCATCTTGTCACATGAATTAATGAATGCCTATCAGCTGTTGACGATGTTCCTTCCAGCAGGTGCAGTTGGACTCGACTGGCAAACATAAATAATAGAACCTAACAAACTTCATCTTGCATCAAAAGCAGATCCTAAAGCATAAAATTTCACCACACTTTAGCGAGACTTTTAGAATACGGTATAAAATGTGTAATAATTAGCCAATAAATATTAGTATATTCAATATTGAGCTAGGAAAGATTCTGAGCATGCAAGCCTCCAAAGCAAAGTAATGATCTTGTTTGATACAGGCATACACTAAATACTATGAGGCTGTCTACAAATGTAAAACCTTGAATAAAGTATTTGTTTTGTGTGTGTATGTTGGAATGCATGAGAAAATATGGGATTTTTGGTATGTTTATGACTGCACAAGCATGTATTTATGTAAGTGTGTTTTGCTTTCGTTAAGGCTAATTAAAAGCTAATATGCAGCAGAATCGGCTCTGTGCTCTCTGCAATTAGTAGTGTTCTATAAAAAGACACATGCTTCCATTTTTATGCCGTCACTTAATTATGATAGATTTTCTCCTCATTCTCCTTCGTTTATCTGTCACTTTTTTCCTCTCCCTTTTATTAGTCTTTTCTGTAATAGAAACAAAACTAGCTGAGTCATTTTTAATCAGTTGTGTTACTGTGGGTTTTGATCAAAAGGAGATTTTTAGCTTACTGCAGCTGCTTGATTTAAAACTGTTTTCTTTTCCTTCATCATCATTATCGGTTTAACTTATTAGGGCTCATTGGTTTCTTCATGGAGATACAGAGACAAATGGTGTAAAATGGGGGGGATTTTTTTTCCCCCGACATGGATATACAGAGTCAATGGGGTATGTTATCTGCTAATTATATATACTGTTCAATGAAAAATGACATTGAGATTGCTCCCCCCTGATGTGGAAATTTATTTTGAGCCATAAACTATAAGAGATGTTGTATTTGATTTTGATTTGTTTGATTGTGTTTATCTTGAAAATTAATATAATAATAAATAAATAAAAAAAACATTTAACACAATTAGTTACACATTAACTTGGGGCTCAGTGTCTTGCCCAAGAACAGTTCATAATATAGTCAGGGAAGCCTGGAATCGACCTCTTAACTTTCCAATTTATGTTGTTCCTCCTGAGCTACAGCTGTCCCAAAAAGTAAAAGTAACCAGCTTAAATGAAGAAAGTAAAACAAAACCCATTTAGTGTATCACGTTCCTCATCTGTGTATCTCTGTAGTATCTTTGTACCACGTTAAATTGTATCAATGCTTGGACATTCCTTCAATAGTTCCACCTGTCAGGGTTTGTGTTTGAGTTTGGTTTGTTTAGTTTGTTATGTTCCTGTTTTGTCTGTTGTATGCGTTTCAGCTTCACTCATTCTGTTTAATTAGTTCCACCTGCCCCTACTTAGTTCATTCTTTACACCTGTGTCTTGTTTGGTTTAGTTAGTATTTATACTTCCTGGGTTTTCAGTTCAGTGAGAGTCATTAGTGGTTTTCAGTGATGGGAGTAACTGCGTTAAAATAAACGCCGTTACTAACGGCGAAAGCTTTTTAGTAACGGGATATCTAACTAATTGTTTTTTCTATCGTTACAAAGGCATTGAAATTAACGCGCGCACGTGTTACTGCACGTTACTGAAGCCGTCATCAGACTTTGCTCACACAGAGAGAGGATCTGAATTCTGCAAATGTGTGTGTTTAGAGAAGGGGTTTGGGGGGGGATCCTTTCTGTGTGGAGTTTGCATGTTTTCCCCGTGTTAGCGTGGGTTCTCTCCGGGTACTCCGGCTTCCGGGTACTCCGGCTTCCTCCCACAGTCCAAAGACATGCACCTTGGGGATAGGCTGATTGGAGACTCTAAATTGC
>JBAMHV010000004.1:22738275-22749857 GCA_037177535.1 Pseudomugil gertrudae | reverse complement strand
CAGCGGGATTCGGAGCAGCCGACGCTACAGCGGGATTCGGAGCAGCCGACGCTACAGCGGGATTCGGAGCAGCCGACACTACAGCGGGATTCGCAGCAGCCGACGCTACAGCGGGATTCGGACCAGCCGACGCTACAGCGGGATTCGGAGCAGCCGACGCTACAGACTCTATAGGAGACACCTGGTGGACTTTTTTAAGTATTTATTTTTTATAATAAATCTTTTTAAGGAAAAAGGATTTCTGACTCGCCTAACTCTGCTCACCCTGAGTTTCTGGGGTGACCTCAGGTGGCCAACAATAGTTTTTACGTTTAGTCTTTTAGAAATTACTTTTAGTAGTTGGCCACCACCCCGGTCACAAAAACCCAACAGATCTGTAACTCTACAGAACCAGTTCAGAGTTCTTTAAAACCACAGGCAAGTGGCAGCAAGTAGCAAACTGAGTCGCAACCAGGCTCAGTTGCCCCGATCGAGGGTGACAAGTGTCATTAAATAGGAGAGGTGTCCGATGCAAAGGCAATTAGGGAAACTCCAGGAAGTGGTCTGCCAATCTGGAGTTGAGGCAAGGAATGGCGGTCAATCATCTGGATGTGCTGAAGGCCGTTTCATTGACCTAGCAGCACAGCAGAGCTAGAGCCATAACATGATGCATAAATAAAATGCACCAGGATAAAATAACAAATACCTAAGAGAGGTTTATTGCCAGCATTGATATTTCTATTAATTTGCTAGCAACTTGACCTAAAAGCAAATGGATGGATTATCATGATTTTTTTTTCTGAGATTGGGTCTTGGTCAAACTTAAAACTCCACAAGATTTTGAGAGTGATCCAGATGACCACCTGCATCCAGAATTTTTTTTTAAGGATTCTTTGTAAGATAGGTCCATTTTAAGTATATATGCAAGGTCATGGTGCAGTTATGGCTCAGTCTAACCATTTAAATAGTTCAAGTTAGGACCTAATAGCAGATGTGAAAACTGGAAAGAGAGCAAGCTTATTTTTTCAGATGGTGGAGCAGTCAGAACAAGGAGGTCCATGTATTTGGATCTCTTGGAGGTGAGGGGCATAGGTGTAGTGTGGCCGACCTCTGATCGGAGGGTTGTGGGTTCAGTTCCCACTCTGTCTGAAGTCTGCATGTCGAAGTGTCCTTGAGCAAGACACTAAATCCCCCGTTGTTCCTGGTGGCCAGGCTAGCGCTTCTGTGTATGGCAGTGTGTGAATGTGTGCGTGAATGGGTGGATAGCATGATCAAGCGCTTTGGTCATCGAAAGATGACAAAAAAGTGCTATATAAGTGAACGCCATTTTAGTTGCTTACTGTCTCTTGGTGGAAATGAGCATAGGGGAAGGGAGTCACTGTAGTTCCTAAACAGGTTTTGGCTCTGAACAGGCGGGTAGTTAGGTTTTGCAAAAAGAGATGGCAAGTGGGATGAAGTCTGGGGGTGAGCTGAAATCAAAAGGATATTAGAGTGAGGCTCTTATAAAAGAAAAAGGTGAATAGTAGAAGTTACTAGAAAAACAATCAACACTAGTGGAAGTCTGATTACAACAGAAGCAAAGAGACAATCTGGTAACTGGTTGTTCTCATAAAGGAAGGCTTGATGAGAATAGATGGAAAACAGCTGGAAGCAGGAGCAGACCAGGCTCTGCCCAAATCTTCCTGGATCCCCCTCTCCCCACCTGATGCTCAGGAAAAGAAAACAAAAAAACCACAAGCAGCAGAACTGTGACAGATATTTGTCTGGATTTTAATACCACAAATTTCAGTTTGCTACTCTTTTTTTAGATTTGTCCTTCTCACGTTTTTAATACCCAAAGGTCTCAGCTGCGTTGCTGTAGCAACACATGTGTTGGTGCCACTGTTGCTTGATTGACTGCGTGTAAAGGCCTGTTTGTGTTTATGTGACATTACCATGGGCATTACTTCTGAGCGAAATGTCAGCAGACAGGAAATCAAATAAAGCAAAAATGATTTTAAAAAATTGATTCTCGGATTATGAGTCCCAGTCGAGTTAAAGGTGTTTTTATTTAGTCACTGGAAATGTGATTCAAGTACAAATTAAGTCCAAGTCTGAGACTTGAGTCCATCTCATCAAAGAGCCACTTTAAAACATATCAAGCATATAAGCTCGCAGAAATAGAACTTGAAATTGCATGTGATTTTGCTGCATTTCAGTCTGAGTCAGAGAAATACAGAAAGGGAGAACAGGTTAAGAGGCCATGTCTGTGCACATGTTGGGTATAATCAACTGGATTGTGCTGAAAAACGGAATGAAGGCAGGTCAGCTTTAAAGCCTTGTCAGACCACGCTGACCTTGATAACAAAGACTCTTTGCCCAAAGTTATTAACAATAATTGGGCGTAATTATATGATGTATAAAAAGAAAAGGAAATTGCGGAGACTGTTCAACTGCACTGGTTTAACAGAGACAGGAAAATTGCACAATACAAGGTCAAGTAGAACTAACAGCATTGAGTGCAGCTGCTATTTATTTATGTGTCTTTGTCATGTGATGTGAGATTTTTTCCTTTTCTTTTTTTAAAAAAAGGTTGAATGAATCTGTTGGATCATGACATCCACTGCCTTTTTAGAGAGTTGGTTATGATGGTTGTGAGTATGACTCATCCATGATGGAGAGCAGCTCAGTGACTTTCTGCTAATCACCTTTGTTCTGTTTCTGTACAGGTGTAGCAGAGGGGGGTCCAGATTCTGTGGTTGGATTGCATATTGGTGTATCCCCATCTCCTCTTTGTTTTCTATTTACTTCCCTCTTCCTTTCTTTTCTTATTCTCTCTTTCCTCTCTGGCCAGGTCCAAAAATATATGTAAATTCTGTAAAACAAAGATTTGTTTTGAACAAATCTGGGAAGCTGGAGGCTATCCCAGCAATCGTTGGACAAGAGGTGGCATACACCCTGGACAGGCCACCAGTCTATCACAGGGCCAACACAGAGACGAACAACCAGACACACACGCACATTCACTTCTAAATGATAATTCCGTATGACCAACCAACTTAAAATGCATGTCTTTGAATGGTATAAAAAAGCCAGTGTAACCTTAGAGAACCCACACATGGATGGGGAGATCATGCAAACTCCAAACAGAAAGGTTTGGAACCAGCAACCTTCTTGCTGTGATGCTGCGGTGCTAAATATATATAAACGCTACTATTGACAAAGCACATTTGCTCAGCACAACACAGCAGTAAGGGCATTTTTCTGCTTGGGTTTTTGTAGGACAAGACAAGTTAAGAGAAAAAAACCAGTAACAAAAAAAGGCAGAAAAAGGATTACTTTTGTACTGAAGTAATGCCATTCATTTTGATCCTGTTATTCCCCTCACTGCTCATCAATGAAATTGCCTCCATTAGTGATAAGTGTGAGCCGTAATTTTTCTCTCCAGTGGATTGATAATTACTTTGTAACTGTATGGAGCCGCTACTACGCTTCCAAAATAAACAAGCAAATTACAATATCCAGACAATGAGGAATATCAGCCGAGTATCATTATAATCAACACTACTTTATAAAGTTATTCTAATCTACAAAATACACAGGAGCAAACATCAAACTTTATAACAATGTTATCTGGAATCTGTTGTCACAAAGTAAACATGTACATACACCTTTGGCAGCAGTGGAGCTTACTCACTAATTGATCATCAATAATGTGTCCGTGGTTGTGGCTAATTTTATACAGTTGAACATTGTGTTTGCAATTTTAGGGGTATGTGTATAAAGTTTCTCCTTTTTTTCACCTACTACCTCTTCCCATTCTTTTCCTCACCCACCAAGCAAGCTGCTGTCAATGCCAAACAGTGTTCTTGTGATTTTTATCCTCAAGATAAACATGCTTCTATGACTAGCAAACAATGGCATTGGAATAATAAGCCAACGCCACTTTGTGTAACTTGCAAATTTATGCAGACTTTGGTTTCTCATGAGCACTATAAGTAAACTCAAACATCCTTCTGAACTATGGGGCTATGTACTGTTATGAAGGATTGCACGGTATGTTTCATGTAAAGATGTGCTTTTCATGAACGAGCCGGCTCTAAGAGCTGATTATTTGAAGTGAAAGAGAAGAACCACTTCCTGTCTAAAAGAACCAGGGGCCTCATTTATAAAGCTTGCTTACTCAAAATACGGACCTGAAAATGGCATAAGTACTTTACGAAGCAAAGTTTGGGAGTTATAAAAATGAACGTGACATAGAAAAGTGCGTACCACTGCGCGAACTTTGGACCTTGCGTAGTAACGTTTTGGAGAGGGAAAACTGGAAGCACAGCGGATAAGATAATACATTTAAGCCATATTAAACCATGTTTGTTATCGTTCACATCAGACTTTGTATCATTGTAATCAAAAACTTGGAAACATGGATTAATATAGACCTAAAAAAACAGATGTATTTATTTCATATATTTATTTCATTCAAGCATCCGAGCACAGTATGTTAATACTAATTAAAGTGTTGCTATGGTGTTTATTGGTACATTAACTGTGATTACTGTGTAAGCATATAAATGTAACAGTGTGTCGCGTGATGGCTGCTGCAGGTGACAGTAGCGACCCACCGAGGCGCTGACTGCTCATGTCATTTGCCAACCTGCAGAGCACAGAGGAAATGCACTTTGATGGGGTCCACGCTCATTTTACTGTGGAGCGAGCCATCGGCATCTTTGCCTCCACCTTATGATCCAATCATAATGTTTTTTTTATTTCTGGCAAAGACATCTTCATCACGCTAACATTTACCGCTGCAGCAACATGCACTCATGATTATTACGCCACAACTTTGACCCGCAAACAGGATCTCTAGACATGTGTCTATCTTATCAACAAGTCCTGACTTGGTCTGTGAAAAGTTACTTTTATGTGTCCTCTCAGTGACCATAATTCAACATAAAACGCCATAGACACTAATTGATTCATAAGCCAACATATGTATGAGCTGCTTTGCATTGACCGTGTGTGATGGAAAGAGGGTGTGCAGGGGCATGGATGTAAACCAAATTCACCTGAGCAACCTTTTTCTCAAGGTTGTAATTTATAAAAGGAAATTGCGTGAATCTGTATGTAAGTAGTTTTATAAATCAGACTTTTAACTAGGCATAGCAACTTTTTTGTTTTTTTGTGTAAGTACAATTCTAGTAGAGACTACGCAAAGTTTTATAAATGAGGCCCCAGATCTTTAAAACGACCACATCATGTGGTCAATTCGGAGGAAAGACTCAGATCAATACGTTAAGATCTTAGATCCTTTGTCTAACAGGAAGAAATCAGTGTCAAGTGTCATATTGTTTACCAAAATTTATTATTTTATTGTTTTGAACATGATAGAAAAGGCACAAAATGAAATATAATTTTGCTTACCACCAAACAAACCACTCATAATTACTAAATTAGACTAAAAGCTATATTAAATGAGGGACCATTTGAGAACCAAAAGAGCCAACTCTTCTAAGGAAGTCAAAAGAACTGAATCTTTTAAAAGGGCTGAACTTGAGCATGGTCATTATATGTTCAAATAGTCTTTTTTTTCCAAAATGCCCGACATAGTGGACCAGTCATTCAGGTCCTACTGCTACTTTGTTGCACATCTTCTAAACAGTTTAATTTGCGTTACTCAAAAGCCGAACAGCCCCAAACTTTTCTTTTGTCACTTCTCTTTTTAGCTCTTTGTGTGTTAGCTTTTTATTTTTTTTAACCATATGTAGATGAAAACAGCACAGTCACAAGGGAAACAGGAGCACAGGAATAGGTGAAGTGAAGATAAGATCCACAAGCTGACAACAGTCTGTCACATTACTATAAATGCAAGAAAAGCTCCCCAGGAGGTTTTGGGACCTTCTGATTTATATATAAGGGGTTGAGTTTTCTTCTGCGTGAAAAATCACACACTTTGCGATCATTGACAGGTCTTTGTCTTTTTTCTTGCAGCTTAGTGAGTGCATGTGAGACTGCCCTGCTCACATTTAAATAGTCAAGTGTTGCAGAGCTTATTCATAAAGTATTTATGGATTCTTGCATTCTTATTAAGACACACACATATATATATATATATATATATATATATATATATATATATATGTGTGTCACACACAAATAAAGCCAAATTGACAGATCTCTGTGAGTTTTACACAAGCTTCTTCACACATTAGAGGTTAAGTTTATGTGTCCTATCATTAGTTGAGAACAAAAAGACAATGAGATTATATTTAAGCAAACTGTATGGAAATGGATGATGTTTTAAGGGGTTTGTGTTCTGATTTGTATCTTGAAAGTGAGGATTGTGTCTGACTATGTAAAGCGGTGGCTGATTACACAGAAAAGTTATAGGAGCTTAAGTCTTTATATCACTCTGATCCTGGAAATTCTGGGATGACACACTGTACAAATAGTCCTTATGGAGATATAATAATATGTGATGTTCAAGTCTTTGAGACAAAACACAGATTAAGTTTGACGTGATAAGGATTTTAAATGACAAACGGCTCCATTATTTTTGTTAGTGAACTAATAGATATGCTGTTCATGGCTGGAGATTAGTACCATCCCCTCACTGAATGACATTCCCAGTTTAAACACTGCATAGTGTTTTTATTTTTCCTCTAGGCTAGTCATTTACCCTTCATCACTCAGCTTCATCACACATTGAGGTAAAATGGTGATTCTGAACTGATTGAAGGCTTGGCTTTGAACAGGCTTAGTTGTCTCAATTTTAAGCATCTTATGAAAATAGGATATTGTGAACCAAAACGAGTATTATAAACGAGTATAAATTAGCATCACAAGATTTGGTAGAAATTCAGGTCTAACAGATATCTGTCCAAAACTAAACCTAGTACATGCTAAATGGTCACTGAGCATGGATTAATTAAACAGCTTTATTAAAATGGGATTTATATCATTGTGGTGAGTCCACCATGGTACTAAACTGCTTAGTTTGGGCCTATAAAATTCACCTAAAGAGGCCATATTCAAACCAGATCCCTAGCATTGGGTTTGAGGAAGGATGGATACATCTCTACGCTCACATTGAACATTTATCAGGTGTTTTTACATGCTGCGTTTTCTTAGTGGCCACATGAAAATCACAGAATGGTGAATTTCTTATTGCATCGTCTCTATGACTAGATGGAAAACAGTTGCTGTTATTTCAGAGTTTGTCTCATTTGCATATCTCTCAGAATCTCCAACAGTGTCTTCACAATGCCTCGAGGACACTGAGGCATTTGTTTAACAGGTTTATTGTAAGTCTCAATGTTGGTAGATGTCAGATAATTATCTAGTTTAATTCCTAAACAAAAGGTTGCCACAGCTCCAACAGTCATGATGAAGTATGACTATACGTGGCAGTAACTGTTTGGCATATGATCTGAGACAAGTTTGACCAAACAGCAGTTGAATCAACATTGATGCAGGTTTTACAGTAATAAAACGGTTCATACTTGACCTGAGGTGGTAAATAGAAGATTTTAATTTAAGCTTTAATGAAACTAATATGTGAAATAACTCTGCAGTTGCTTAAAGTAAAGCAGCAGTTTGGATCTTTAATAAAAATGTACGTAATGCTTGGTGTTTAAATCTATCCCATGGTGTGCTTCCTCCCCAAATATACCAAATCCATGTTGTCACTGACTGGGTTTTGTGTTGCAGGTGTTGGCAGCAGCCCCTCCAGTCAGTGGGACTTCTGGGGAAACACTTTGGTGACGAGCTCCTACGTCCGACTCACTTCAGATGAGAGGAGCAAGCAGGGGTCTATCTGGAATACTGTGGTGAGGAGCGATCACAGACAGCTAGAGTGTCAGATCTCTGTGATAATTCTGTCTGTAGAGGAGACAGCTTGTTGTCTGTACAGCCACCTAAACCATAAATAAAATGGATTATCGTGAATATGTAACAAAACAACTCCATGTCTTTTGTTTGGCTCCCATTAGGAGCTTTGGTTGATGCTAACACTTCCTTTCTATTAATGTCCTGACCCCACAGCCTTGTTACCTGAAGGACTGGGAGATGCATGTGCAGTTTAAGATTCATGGATCAGGAAAGAAAAACCTCCATGGTGATGGAATTGCTATCTGGTACACAAAGGACAGATTGCATCCAGGTAATGTTTGTAAATTCAGCTCATAGTTTTAAAACCTTTTTGTGGATGAAGACTCACCCGGCTTTAATTTGTCTTTGTTGCATCAGTGTTTGGATTTACTAAGAACGTCCCTGTTCATTGTAAGTGCAGCTTGTTGGACTTTCCAGGTGAAATTGCAAACTTTACCAGGAGAGCAGTGGTGCATCTTATTTAACTCTACTGTGTTTTCCACCTGTAGCAAGGTCACTACAAGTTGATAGAGCTCTGAGACCAATTTGACCTGGCTGAGGCGGTAACAAGAGGTGAAATTGGCTTGTGTTTCAAGCAGTTTCTACTTTAACCAATGATGTTGTCTATCTTTTGATTCCACAGTGTTGGCTGGATGTGTGTGTAAGCACACACTAATCCTGTATTTGTAGTGTGTGTGAGAGAATTTTCAGGTTAGGCACAACTGATCTCTGACGAGGCTTAAAAGTAGCTCTTAATTTTTCATTAAGTGGCATTTACTTGGCATGGTAAACTCTTGCATTGACCTTCTGGGACCCCGTCATTTTAATATGATCTATTGCGAGGAAAAGTAGAGGTGGTGACGTGCAGCAAGGGGCTCCAGGTTGAGATTTGAGCTGGACCAGTGGAGCTGCAGCGTCTGACGTAATCTTTCATTATGTCATTACATTTAGTCCTACTGATCATGAGTGAATCTACTTAACACCATCATTCTTTAAAATTAATAAAGCAATTAATTTGTGGCCCAAAGAGACATATTTTAGTCGAGGCAGGTGTGGAAATGTAAATCCAAACATGTTTGTTTGTTTCATGCTGCTTTTCAAACACACTTCATTCTTCCTCCATGAGTCCGTCATGTCCATCATCTCAGCTTACTGTCAATACTGCTGACCAGAACGTGTCTCTTAGTTGTCTGCTCATCTGTCCCCTCATCTCTGCCTTCATCCTAGGCCCAGTTTTTGGAAACCAAGATCAGTTTCTTGGCCTGGCTATTTTTTTGGATACCTTCCGCAATGACCTCCATGGAATGGATGTAAGTGTGCAGTATGATGCTCCTGAGCATTGACCTACTTGTTTCTTTGCAGGGCCCGTGTTTTCCAACAATGCTCACTTCCACGGGCTGGCCGTGTTTATAGATACTTACTCTAACGATGAGATGATGGATGTGAGTGGTTGCTCGGGTTTTTCTTGTCGGCATGCAACGTGTCAGGTTTTATTTTCATCAGCATAAAACAGCATGTTGTCACAATTTAGAGCATGTTGATGTTTAAAGATCCTCAAACGTATTTTGCTGTAATTTTGTCTGTTTTTAATATAAAATACATGACTAAAAAATCTTAAAGGTCCAATATTATGCAAAATGAACTTTCTAAAGGTTTCTGATGGCCATTAGTGTCTCCACAGTTTATATACGACGACCAAAAATGAGTTTGTCTTGATTTTTGAGTAAGATTCTTGTGTAAAATTCAACACAGATTAGTTTCTCTTTCAGGCCAAATTTGGGGTAATACACTTCAAAAACGTGCTGTTGGACCTCTGAGATGAAATTGTTGGGAAAAAATGTGTAATATGGGACCCTTTAAGATAACTATTCACATGTTGACTATAATGATCTTCAAAATGCAAAAAGAAGAGACTAAAGTGACAGATGAAAAATCATAGAGAAGAAAATTTAAAACTGCATTTTAACTCGCAGCTAAGGACCATAGCCTGATGAAACAGACAGAACTAAGCATTAGTGAAGATGCAACAATGAGTTTGATCAATACAGAAATGTTTTATTAGACGTGTTTGATGCAAGTGTTTCCAGGAGATGTGTGGGAGAGGTCTTTAGAAAGGGTCTGGTCTGGTCTGGAGGTGACATTTGTTAAACTTCTTCATCCATCTCCAAATGTTCTTCATAGGATTTACGTAAGAGAAATCCTCTCCTGGAAGAAGTATTTCATCAGGCGGGTGTTGTGAATTAAAGCGTCATCCTGGTAAAAGAACTGGTCATTACCACACAGACCAGTTAAGATAAATACTAGCTGCTGCACCTCCACCCAGCTAGCTGTTTTCTGATACATGTCTGCAACCTAAATAGCATCTAAGATCATACTATCCTTTTTTTAAGATGTGTTCTTTAGTACCGTAGTCATCAGTAAGAACATTAATCTGGGTTAATGATTGGCCCGTGTCTTCAGACAGCTGCTGAGTCCTGCGGTTGCATCCATGACTGTCAGGATCTTTTAAGAAATTAAAATTGACTCTTACTGCATTCAATCTTAGCAGTTAGCAGCATTGCAGGAGGTCGTGCAGCCAAACAATCCTTCTACATTTAAGGACAGAAAGCCTGTTGTCTTTTCCATCAGTGTGAATAGCTGGAAGAAAAAAAAAGCTATTTTATTTTTCTCTTCTTTTTAGACATTTTAGGGCTATGGTCTTAAGCTTTGGAAACTTAATGAATAGCTTGTGTGGGTTTATGCAGTGTTTTTGCTTTTTGAAGCATGTCATATCCTAGTTATAATCCACTGGCTCAAAATGTGAATATGTGTCATTTTTATCCTGGTCAGGAGAGTACATATTCAGCATGAATGTCTGTAATGTAAATGTATTTTTATTTAAACTTGGTATTTCCTTTAATTTGAAGCTCAAAGCTTCCCATAGGTTTGTCTTTCATATCCTTTGTTAACGTTTAGCTACTTTTACTGTAGTTAAATTGAAAGCTAAAGGTTTACATGATACCACATCGGATCTGAAAGCATCAAACCAGTGTTGCCAGTTAACTCACACAACCCACAGAGCACTATTGCTGTTGTGTGATGGTATGGACATGTGCGCTTATCATCTGCCTTCGTTTGTCTTTCATTGTTATTTCAGTTTGTTTTAGTGCTTCTTTGTATGATTATCATCTGATTATTTCTCACCTGTCACCAGCGCTCCTTCCCTTACATCTCGGCCATGGTGAACAACGGCTCAGTGAGTTATGACCATGGTAAAGACGGACGCTCTTCCGAGCTGGGAGGCTGCTCAGCGGAGATCAGGAACAGAGATCATGACACATACCTCGCCATTCGCTACTCCAAAGGAAGACTGACTGTAAGAAGAAAAGAGACATGTTTTTATGCTGTAGTTGGACAGAGCTGTAAACTATGAACAGACATTTTTATAAGCTTAAACAGTAGTCTGTTTGGTGAGTAAGTAAAACCTCAACCACCAACTTTATAGAGGACAGAGGTTCAGACAGTAGAACAGGTTGTTTAATAACTAGTGGAGAATCTGTCTGTGCGGATTGGCTGCTGTGTATTTGTTCTGGGCCTGCTGTGGCTACACATGTAGCTTACCACGCATGTAGCTTACTACACATGTAGCTTACCACACATGTAGCTTACCACGCATGTAGCTTACTACACATGTAGCTTACTACACATGTAGCTTACCACGCATGTAGCTTACTACACATGTAGCTTACTACACATGTAGCTTACCACGCATGTAGCTT
>JBAMHV010000004.1:22659458-22672794 GCA_037177535.1 Pseudomugil gertrudae | reverse complement strand
AGAGGAGCCAGATGAGGTGGCTCGGGCATCTGGTTAGGATGCCTCCTGGACGCCTCCCTGGTGAGGTGTTTCGGGCATGTCCCTGTGGGAGGAGGCCCCGGGGTAGACCTAGGACACGCTGAACTGATTACATCTCGCGGCTGGCCTGGGAATGCCTCGGGATTCCCCCAGATGAGCTGGAGAATGAGGTCAGGGCTTCCCTCCTTAGGCTGCTGCCCCCACGACCCGACCTTGGATAAGCAGTGGAAAATGGATGGATGGATATTGTAATACAAAGAACAGCCTATTCGACCTATTAAAACAAGAACAAATTGGCTGTTAGTTGTCTTCAATCTCACCTCTGGAAATAAAAAGAAGAATAAATGCTCATGTAGGCGAGCAAGTAGCAGCTATTACTGTTTTCTGGGCAACTCCGGTTTGCAGTTCTACAAAAGTTTTCCTGCTGCAACACACCTGACTCAGACTCAGACCTAATTAGACTTATGCACGGCTTAACATAACAGCCTGCTAATTACCCATTGATTTGAGTCAGATATATTGCAGCCTTACATTTCAGGTCCTCCAGCACCTAATCATGAGTTGCCCACCCCTCATCAACATATAGCTGAAATTTTCTTAAAGTGACAATAAGCAGAAATTAATCCTTTTTTTAAATTGAAGGAATTAAAAAATGACTCAGTAATGAACTAGAGATGTACTTTCACCTGGAGTATGGCATGATGTATTCTTGTATTTACCTGTCTGGTTGTGTTCATGTAGGTTTCCTATGAATCGCTGCCTCCTCCCTCCTCTCAGAGCCCTTAGCCCGCCCTCATTATAAAAGTCTCTAGCAAGCTAAATGTTGTAGAACAGAACAATATGTTTACCTTAAGACAACCAGCATTGGACATGTACAAAGAGGAAGTGATTGTTATGGGACAGAAAAACTCAAAGCGAGCTCTTTTTCTAGTGGATGGGTAACAACATAAATGTATTGTGTTGATTTGTTCAGTGTGTTTGCACATTGTTTACAGACTAGGAAAGTGTGAGGAGGAGGTGGCGGGAGGTGTGGTCAATTGCACACATTGTTTTGGTCTGCAGGCAGTGCACAACAGCAATTGATTCCCCCCTTTCAGGCTCTCTCCACTAAAGGAATCCTGCTCTTTGCTTCAATCTTCATTTTCTCATGGCCTATTTTGACCACTTTCCACAGTGACTACTTTTTCCACTGTCCACTGCAACTTTCTGGAAAAAAGAACTACAAGTAGCTGTTTCCTCATCTGTTAACATTAAATGAGCTTTCCTGCTACTCTGGGATTCTCCCCATTAAGTAGATCACATTGCATAACCAAATGAAGGAAGATAATAATGTCTGCAACACATTAGAAAAGACCCAAGATATTACAATATGCTAAATCACATCAGTTTACAAGAAAAAAAAGGAGACTAATGGTTTAAAAGTAATCTGATTACACATTTAATGTTATTTTAATTCCCATCAGTGAATTAGAAAAGCATTAAATCATTTGAACTTGTTGATAAGGAACTTTAACACAGAAGCATATGCCCGCAGAAATACACTTTTGTATGGACAAATACCACTTGCATTTCCTTGTTAACAAGCTTCTGGTGCTGTGTTGTAAAATGTCTAATGACGTTGCTGTGACAATGGGTAAAGTGTCATACGGTAAATGCAGCATGCGGTCAAGTAAAAGGAGGGAAATGCTTTTGGGTCTTGTTTACTAAACCAGCCGTGTTATTTGAGAAGGCTAATAAGTAAGCAGAAATTGACAACCATGGGAAATGTGTGGTTTCTTTTTTTTATATTTAACATCAGCTTGTTTGTACTAAAGGTTTAACACAGATTTCTTGAGGCAAACTAATGATTTTACAGCCCTTCACTGAATCCCTCCCTCAGATCTTTGTCAGATAAAAGAAACCATCCAGTCTTCCATGTAGCCTTTTTTTTTAAATCACACAAGGACCACTAAAATGGGCATTAAATTTAGCCGAATAAGTTAACGGTCTGCCTTTTAACTTCCTAACAGTATTTGGCAAAATAACTCAGACTCAGCTTTCCTGGGGGTGGCATTGATCCTAGAACAAGAGGTTGAGAGATGGAACAAATCTCTGTGTGTGAGAGAGAGCAAAAATGGTAGGAGACTGAAAAGACAAGGAAGACAGGTAATTTTTCTTGTACAAGTACAAAACAAAAGCAACACAAATGAACAGAAGAGATCTGTAGACTACAGTCAAGGAACAGATAAAGACAGAGGTGACGAATTTCACAGTAAACAGTCTTTCATGAACTCGCCTACAATTTCTTTGTTAGAAAAACTCTGTAAACACATACATTTGCTTCTTTTCAAAGCAGGCAAACTAAAGGTGTTCAGAGTCAACAGCAGAGAATAAGTTGATTTTTGTTGACGATCAAACAAAACAATGAAAGAGCTCAACTCATCAAGTAAAAACGATGAGGCTTTAAAATAGTAAAGGAAGAAATAAATTACTGTCTTATCTGGGAGAATTCATGCATTGTGTAACTGGTTTTTACAGCAGTATATATCAAACATGCTTGGTTAAATATACAGCATTGGTGTTTTTTAGAACAGCTACATGAAAAGAAAGGGGATTTGATGAAAGGGAAGGAAATGAAGTGGGGGGAAAATAGCTGATTGATCCCAAAGGAAAAATACGAAAAGCATGATGCTGAAGGAAACATGTTGTTTTGCATTATTAGTGATGAACACTAAGAGATGTAACACCATTTATCTAAAAAAATATGAAATTCTCTCCTATTTCAATGATTTGAATAGTTAGCAAGACCAGGTTTTATGATGAAATCCAGCAAATAGAGATGTAAAAGAATTGCCCTTCAGAGCAATTAGCAGATTTTGTTCTAGTGTAAAATCAGTTTGTAAAACTAAATAAAAAGTAATGATGCTTGGATCTTTTAACCACGATATATTCATGGCATCCATCATAAGTGAGAAAGCGGAAATTCATTTTTGCTAAATTTCATTTTGAATAAGTAAGATGTGTCCTTGCCAGTGAAGGATATTACTCATTTAGTAAAAATGAGGGGAAAAATGTGATTGCAAGGAAAGAACAAAGAAATGTTCTCTTTGGTAAAACCAATGTTTGTTATTCATCACAGCAAAATGCAAATGAAGGGACCGGATGTGAGACCCTGCTTGTCATCAAAAAATGTTTATGTTGATGACTGAATGGTTTCTGAAGCTAATATTTCTGTTGGTTCAACTCAGGATTACTCATTCTAGTTTTACAAAAGCCTCAACTCAGCAGGTTCTCAATGTATTCCTTCTTCAGCACACCTGAAGCAAAAAAAAAATGGATCGAACAGCCTTTCAGGTTCTGCAAATGACTCGGAGTAGGGATGCATGGAAAACACATTGTAATGTGGCTCTCATAGGACTAGAATTATACTGTCACAACCAGCCAACAGACTGTTTTCACAGTAGTGGTTCAGTTTTATTGTATACTTTAGAGCTGTGGTTCTCCATCTGGAAGTCAGAAACCCTTATGGTGGTGGCAAGGTAATATGCTGCGGGTCACTAGATAATTTAAACAATATGTAGCCCATGTTTATCAAATGAATTTTGGTTTGTGATTGGTGTGGACCATGTTGCAGGCTGATGAGGCAAAAAGGTGAAGGAATGTAAGGTTTAATAAAAAATAAAGCAAAAGAATCATAGACAGGACAGCAACATGAGAAGGCATAAACTGACATAGAGACACTGAATTCAGTTTACATTCTAATAACAAGTAAAGTGAGTGAACAAATGACAGAAAGTAAAGTAGATTACGCGGAGAAAAAGAAACGACAAAATAAGACAGAAAACAAAAAGTATTTATTTAGAGGAAAGCTGAAAGATGACCTATTCACACATTATACAATTAATCACTCTGTCGCTTATGGGGAGGTGGGTCACAAACACTAACATGTTATTTTGGGAGTTGTATGAGAACTACTGCTTTAGATGAGCTCTTGTTTACCGTAAATGCTTTCCTATTTGTTTTGCTAAACAGTAAACCTATAAAAGCTGCTTTACATTTTTAAAGTCAGCCTCACTGCTCAGGCTTGGTCAGTCTGCCTTATAACATCCAGCTGATTGTTGTTAAGTTCTGTTTTCAATAGATTCCTACTGTTGTGCTAGCTAGTTTTGCAAACCTCTGTTATGCTAACATGCTATTGTTATGCTGTGCTTGTTTAATGGGCTGCAAAGTGTAATTGTGCATCCATAACATGTTTGATTGATTAGAGTCTTTTTAAAAAGACAAAAGCAAAAGATCTGCATGAACAATAAAAATTAAGAAAAACCACTGAAACAAATATTTTAGTCTCAGCTTTCTAGAAAGCTATTGTTGCTCAGAACACAGAGAACAGCCCACTAACTACACACTTAAGCTGCAATACAGGGTCATCTGTAGAAAAACAGACTTTTTCAATGAAGAAGCACTCAAACAAAAATTGGCTACACAATTTGACTGCTAGAAAAAACAACAATCGGTCAACCAATGTCAGAAAAAAGAACACCTTTTGTGATATCCCAAATGAAACCTTCAGACTAACGTAACTTTCAAGGATGAGACCAAAGCTAAATCACAGGTTTGCAGCCATGTGTGACAAAGTGCACCATTTTTACTTCGAAGCATAGAGGTATATTTCTGATGTTTGGGGTTGAGTAAGCAACAAAGACAAGAAGAGTTTTGCCCAAAACCAGCAATGTGAACATAGCATATTGGATGATACTGGAAAAAAAATAGTCCATCAGTACAAAATCTACACAAGCTTGATGATGATGATCTAATAATCACAATGCCAAAAAGATCCTTTAGTAGCTACTTTAAAAAAAGGAGTTTTAAAGAAGACAATGTGTATAGAAGAAATGGAAACAACTCTGCAGATTGCATCAGACCTGGCTGATAAAAACTCAGTCACATGATTAACCGCCATCTTTCCTGTTATGACTATCCAGATAGTTCCCAAAGAGAAAAGTTATCCCCAAAAAAGAGCTCCTTCATTTGCAGCAGTCTTCTTCTGCTTAGAACAATCCACTGGCAGCACAACAACCACAAACAAACCACCAGCAGTATTAAGTTTGCAAACTAATTAAGCCAACCAGTTCAAATAAAATGTACACAAACAAAAGTCAAACACTTAAACCTAAAGTTCAACAAGAGCCAAACAATCCAATTCAAACCAAAACCAAAACCAGAAACAAAACCAAAACCCACAACAGCAAACAGTCTCAATCATACAGAAAATCTCAGAGATGGCAAGCTGTGACCACAAAGCCCCAACCAACACAGCTGCCTTGAATGATGGATGATGGCAGTCTTTATAGCTGGGTCCAGCCAGTCACAGGCAGGAGGAAGTAAAGGCGACCAATCACAGGCACTGAGGGCGGCGCTTGAAGGACAGTCAGCTCTGCATCCAGGAAGCAACTGTAAGTCAGCTCTAGATGGATGGCTGTAACAATGTTATAATAACAGAATTAAGGACTAAGGATATATAAACTTTTAGATGTGAATCATCCATCCAGCTGAGGGCTGAAGGGGACTGGAGACTGTCCCTATCCGCGCATTAAAGAGCTAATGCAAATACACAACATTCACAAATACACACATTTACACAAAGAGGACACAAAGTTCAAACAGGAACCTTCTCACTGTGAGGGGATGATCCTCAACCTCATGGGGATCATTTTATTCGCATTTACTGATACCATCCCGTAAGTAGCTGCACAGTAATGTGGTTGTTTGCAGGGTCACCCTAAAACAAGAGGGTTTGAACCTTTATGGCCACGCATGGCACAACACTCTTGGCTGTGACCTTTAGTTTAAAGTCTTCTTTCAATGCTTTTTCCCAAAGTCCAACAACATGCATCTAAGGTTAATTGGTCATCGTAAATGCATTGCGGGACATTTACAGAGAATAGTGTATTCTACCACTAACCTAATGTAAACCTTAAATAAGATGAAGCAACATTTATGTATGCTGGTATGTTCATGGGGTGCAACAGCACTCGTAGATAAAGTCATGAGCCACAAAGAGAACCTGAGACGCAGGGAGACAAATACTACAGCTTTGCCATAGAGCGTAAACCATTTCCGCCACAAATACTCAGTCTCCATAGACAGAAAGGCCAAAGATGATGGAGACTTTTGACTTTGCCAATCCCATTACTGAATCATTGTCAGAGTATGACAAAGCAAAGCAAATATACACAGAAGAGCTGGAGGAAAGGGGTGGAGAGCAAGAGGTTGGGTGGGAGCAGACAGAGAAAGAGAGTCATACAAGGGAAATGGAGGGAAGCAGAGGCTTCCCTTGTCACCATCTGTAGTCTTGTGGAGAGCATAAATCCTACTATCTGTGTCATGCATACTGTACTGCTGCTGCCACTGCATCAGAGATCATCTCTGTTCATCCACACACACACACGCAGACGGACACGACACACTTAATGTCTTCCACCCCTCTTAGCCCCATCTTTCTCAGTCTGTTCCTCTGCTCTTCCTTCTCGTGCGCAAATAAACACTGCCGTCACTGTGGCAGACACAAACAAACATGGAAACACACCAGCAACACGGCACATAATTATACACACACACGCGCGCACACACAGCCAAACCTCTTCCATTTTTCTATCCTCACCTTTTTCTCTTTCTCATCTCATCAATTGTTTAGTATTGTCTCTCCTCATCAGTATCACAATCAGCACTTCTCTTCATGGCCTTTCTCTTCTATTCCTATCCTTCCTTCTTATCATTATATGTACCCCTCATTGTTCATATCAAACCTAGCTGATAAGGCTGGGCTTAAATGTCAACAGGATAAGTCTCATGCTTGTTTAACCCATCCTCAGTTTATGAATGACAAGCATGGCATTAAGCACTCCTCATTTCAAAGCTCCTTATCTATTTTCTTATGTTCTGTCCTATTTATTTCTCCTCTATATCCCTGCCTTGTTTGAAGTCTGTCATTTCTTTTTCTGTACTATCTGCTTGTATGGAATTATTTCTTTAAATTTCACTGTGTTGTGATCATCATTTTTATCTTTAAAGTTTTTAGCCCTCTCACACTCAACACTTCCTACTCTCGTCGTTTCTCTTTGGTTTTCACCATTCGTAGCTTCCTCTCCAACATTGCCAGTCTCCACTTCCTCCTCATCCTGTCTTTAAATTGTGCCCATCTTTTTTTTTCCCTTTTCCCCTCATGTTTTCTTTAAATTTACATTCCCTGAATCCCTTCCATTCTCTTCTCGCTTCCTCTGCTCTCTCTTTGCAACAGCAGATCAGAGATTTACATTCAGCACCGCGGACAGCTCCCCTGTGTGGAAAACAACAAAGAGCTGCAGTGCCACCTGTTGACCAGCATTGGGAGTGTCACACATGCACGATCATAGGGTGGGGGGGGGGAATCCTTTAAAAAAACGATTTAAAAGAAAAAAAACTGGATGTATGACTTCCACATGGTCATACATATATGAATGAGAAAGCATATGAGACTTGAACCCCTGCAAAAGTTGACTTTAAAGGGAGCAAGCATCGACTCGAAATACTACATAAAGGGGCTTCAGCTGTGAGATCTATGTGAGAGGTTAAGCTTGCAGGCCTTGAGGTAATGGCAACCATATATTATCCTGTAGTTTCATCCCACTACACGTCAGGCTTCATAGATGCAGTGAAACTACAATGTGGCTGAGCCAGAATGGGGATCTCAAGTCTCATTCTGTTCATGGCAGCCAAAGGGGGGAAACAATAGCATCTGCTGTCCTCAGAGACGAGGGATTTAATCACCGGCCCAGCCAAGGTAAGATTTGAATGTAAAATAGCAAAGCGATGGGTTCTGTTTGTGTGAAAATGTGTCTATTAAAATAAATAGATATGTTTATGTTGGCAGTGAGCCTAATAGCAAACGTCAATAAGGGAGATGGAAGATATCAAAGCTTTGCTGTGTGTATGGAAGCGTTGGAGAGGTCAAGATATCTCTGTGTGTGCTCACATGTCCACAGTTGTGACTGAAGCACAACGTTCAGGAATAAAAAACACACTCACCCCCACATGTTTCCACAAACACACACACAGGGAGACTTTGATCCACTGTAGGGATCACCGGTGATCCATGACAGGACTCACACTGAGCTGCACTGGTGTGTATCCCATCCAACCCAGATGCCAGTTTACATCCACACACTGTGTGTATGTGTGTGTCTGGCACTGTAAAGTTGTTTGTGTGTGTGTGTGTTTTTGTTTGTTTGTTTTGTTTTTTGCTATTTGGGGAAGGTTTGAGACAAGACAGACATGGAAGAAGAAGAAATCAAAGCAAAGCAGGTGCACAAAAAAGGAAATGACACAGACAAAAACAAAAAGTGTGTTACCTCTCTCTGTCTTTGTCTCCATCCTTCTTTTAGTCACCCACGCAGTGGAAGGTGTAACGATCACAGAAAGGTGATCTCAAACCAAAGCCAGTCAGAAGACAGCGAGGCGACATAGAAACAGTGAAAATAAAGCACACAGAGATCTCCATAATCACTGTTTGGATTTATGTGCTTATATATGTGAGCAGTTTTTTAATGAGAACATTAATGAATACCTAAATCGAACATGAACAGAAGACACACAACTCCACAAACATGTTGCATATAAAATCTTATGCTGAAAACACATATTTTTATACAATTAAAAATGAATCTCCTTCCACTCAGCTACACTCTTGGTTTTTCATTGACTTCAACAGCTGTCACGAATACATCTTTTTTTCTATCACTTCTATTTTTTTCCTCGTGTACAACCTGTTTTGGCACCGTTGCTTAGGGCTGCTTTATTTTTACCTTGGATTTAATGCAGTTAAATTATACTTAATAAGACTGTAAACATGACAAGTCCATATTTCCTGCAGGTTACATGGATGTTTCTGTGCAGGGGGCAGCATGAGAACAGTGCAGGACAGCGAATCATTGCAGATACTAGAAAGCAGCAATCCTAACATGTAGCATAGCAGAATAATGGGGGAAAAGTCAGATGAAGACTACCAAGTTCTACTATCCAAGGTAAACACTTTTAAAGCCTAAGCAATTATATTGGAGTGTAAGAAAAACATGAGCGTACTGTCCAACCTAGAGCTTCTGCTAATTTCTCTCCTTCAAGCAAACCACAAACAAGGTGTTATGTTAAAGCAGAGACTCTACTGATTACAAAGATGCCCGTTTAATCTGTGGGAGAAAACATTTGTGAGCTGGAGGCGAAAAGTATAAAAAGCTAACAGAAAATCATAAAGCATGCCTTATGTTTGCTGTTTTGTGGTGAAACATTTTATTCCATCTGCAAAAAAAAAAAAAAAAAGCTAATGTCTTTTGCTGTGAATGTCATTGTTTCATTTTAATCATGTTTCTGGTAGTTACCATGGTGATGAAGTGAAGTATTTCCCAGTGAAGTATTCACTCTTCCTTTAACATATACTATCTTAGGGTTCATTTCTTTCTGGATGCTTGTGATGCTTCTGCGGTGTGTTTGGAGGTTATCTCTTGATTATCTTGACTCTGACCATTAGGAGCTCATCAAAATGTGTCGAATAGGTTCCCAAAACATTTTTCTGCCTAAAACCTCAACTAAAATATCTGTAAAACCTGATTGACTTTTTCAGCTTCCACTTTTGCACAGTTCATCCTCAAACATTACTTTTCTCGTTCCTAGATTAATTAAGCTGCTACCTTTTGTTCACACTGAAATGTTTGCCTGTGATGGACTGGTATCCAGTTCAGGATGTACCCTGCCTCTCGCCTGCTGATTGCTGGAAAAGGCTCAAGCTTTCCCAAGACCCCAGGTTGGACCAGCAGGACTGAAAATGAATGAATGAATATCTTTTGCATGTTCTACTGTTTCAGGAGAATGTACTCTGACACAGTAAAACATGTTTGTGATATTTCTGTAGTAATCTCACACGTCTCAGCTTTCTGATGGAAGACTAAACATAACACTGTTGGAGTTGTGAAAGTTCATTTAATGTTGATATGTCTTAACCAAAGAGAAAAGGTGATCCAAAATATTTTACAAAGATATTAAAACATCAGAAAGAAAAGGATGATTTAGAAATAAAACAAAAGAGGAAAATAAAGAACATCAAACAAAGAAGTATTTAATATCAGGTTTAAAAGCTCGAGCTTAAAGTGAACAAAAAAGAACAAATTTTGACATTTAAAAACTATTCAAATGCAGCAGAGAATGTGTGAGTCTATTAGGGTTGCACAGTAATTTAATAACATATATATTTATCCATAGACGTGATAGAAAAAAGACTCAGTAAAACGTTTGATCGAAAAAGCTTCTCTTCTTTTTTCCATTATCGTCCATCATGGATCCGAGGCTGAATCTGTTTGGAAACCTTTAACCAGTTTAAACTGGTAAACTAATCAGAGATACATAGATTACATCAGTATCTTACTGGAAAAACATTAGTTGTCTCAGTGAAATCACAAAATGTTGCACATCAATAATCTATTAAAAATACAACTTAGCTTAAAGTCAAAACAAAAACTTTGTTTACCAACAAATGCTTATCGTGTTCAATAACAAATTATTAGGACAGGGGTGTCCTGGGTCTATTTAGTTTAGTGTAGTCATTACTTGTGTTCATTGTGCGTTATGTCTGTTGTTGTGTAATTATTTGTGTGAGACAACTTTGTTGTGATACTGCGCTATATAAATAATAACTAAAAGTGTTTAATGGCTGTAAAGTACAACATAAAATCACCCAAACTTCTATAGTTTGACTGAGCTGACTACAGAATGACTGAATGGACAAAACATGCTGAAACACCTCAGCACTGGAGAGCTGCCTTTTCTATATTTTCCAGCAATGGAACAATAAAATTAAATAATGAAGTTGAAAACAGCAATTATTTTACATCATTATGATGTTTGTCAACATCAGATTAATTTCTAATATAATTAGAAATACACATGGAGTAAATCATTATCTGACTGCTGTATTCATAATAAAAATATTAATGATGCAACACTGATGCATCATGATGTATTGTTGAAGTGAAACAAAAACAAAATGATCGTAGCCTAATCGAGCTGTGAGACCAGTGAAGAAACAGTCCTGTTATGCAAAAGCATAAAGTGATCAGGGCTGGACTTAAAACATATATTTTTATATATTTTGATAAATATTTTGTAGATAAATATGATTTTTCTATAAATATGCTTTTTTTCTACATCTTACCACACTTGTCTCCATTCTGGACATAAATAGGAGAAAGGAGGAGGAATCAGGCCTCATTGTGAAGAGGTCAAAAGACTGAGACATATCACATTGCTCTCCTACAAATATTATTGAACGCTTGAATATTATTGAACACACAATAATATAATACTGCAAAAGCCATAGAAATCTGCAAGATTATTTAGATCGTTCCTTTTTTTATTTGATTTATTTTACCCTAAAGTGTACATATTGAATCCTCAGTGAGGTCTTTTTCCCACTTCTGGAATAATCTGGAATAAAAACTTAGACTGAGAAGTTACATATAGATGTAAAATAACCCAATTTAGCTTAAAATAGCTACATTAACCCTGCTAATTGAAAAGTAGGACAAATGGTACACAGTCTATGTTTTTGCCAGGAGGTCTTTAACTGTGCACTGGTATGTGATTCACCAGGTTCATGCATGTGCTCCCCCACACACACACAGATATCTTACCACCCACATCCAAATTTCCATGGATTAATAAGCATTTTTTTCACACCCCATATGTGTACATAATCACTATTTGAGTATTACAACAGAAAGAAAATAAGGAAAAGTATCACTCAGACTGCTTTAAAACTACCATTAGCACCTGGCTAACAGGCTTTTATTTAATAACGCTGCATAATTTCTCCATCTTGTACCTAACAAGTGTCACATTGCATGTCACATAATTATGTCACAGTTTAATTATACCATTCTGAAGTGATAATAAAGGTAGACAGAGTGTTTACTAGCAGTTACAACTTACAAAGAGCCAAATGTATCTATTACAAAGGCTTGATGAAAAACTTCTATGCTTCTTCACTCAGTGGTAGGGACAGGAGCTTGCTCTGTAAAGGCACCCAGCAAATAGGTAGTGGAGATGAAAAACCTTCTGAAAATCCATTCAGTCACCTTAAAATACAGCTTCTACACACAGCTGTGTGCAGGCCGACACACAGAGGGCTCAGCAACTTGGTGTTGGTCTGTCACACAGCGTTGATCGCAGTGGGGCACGCACACACACAACCCACACACACACGTATACCCACCCTCACGTATACTCACAGCTTGACCACCCATCGCTGCCCTCTGATTACCACCAACCTCCAAAGCCACCCTCACTCCTTCTATACACTCCAGTGCTTCTCCCTTCTTTCTCCACTTCCCTACGTTCACTCCCCTCCTCCCCTCTCTCCATCCTCCCTGCCCTTCCATCCTCCTCCACCCAGGTTCCACATTTTCCTTCTCATTTCTGTTTCACACCACATTCTTTCAGTACTTTTCCTCTTTCACACATTTACATATAAAACGCCTTGACTGCTTTGCAGGCTTAAGTGCTTGGTGACTTAATCAGTCAGATGCATAGCCACTTAGCTGCTCGTTCACTCACTTCATTAGTCAGCTGCTCACTCATTCTTTCACTCATTTACCTGTTTACTTTCTCGGTCCGACTCATTTGGGGTCTCATCTGCTCTCCTGCCTCTCCTCCAAAGACAAATGTTCCCACAGTGATGAAAACTTTATCTGTTATTACAAGTTTTCAGATGAAGCCACGCTCATATCACAGGTAAATGCATGTTTGGAGATTAGATACTGGAACAAGCAAGTTCACATATAGTTCTTTATGTAAAGCATATTCTTTTTAATTTAAACCAGTGCCAGAGATCTACATGAGATATAAACACAAGATCGAGCAACATAATTGACATTTAGCTTATTTCTCAGGTTTCTGAATGACATTTAAGATGAAAGCTTTCATGTAAGGATAAAACATACAGCTACTTGATGGATGTGATGGGCAGCACAAGTGGCATTATCTTTATTCATTTAAATTTGTTTTGCAGTTCGAGTATAAACTCACTATTAATTGTCAGTGTTTGACTGACCTGAATAATCTAATGATTGATGCTTTTACAGCTGATTAGCTCTAATTGCTCCCAAAACAACAGCATAATGAAAGGCTTTAAATAGTCTTGAATCCCCATTTCAACCACTTGTTGTGGTGTAAAAAAACTACTTTTTAAAATTTTATTTTTAACATTGTCTCAGGTCACAGGGCTAAAAGACACAGTATGCAAAACCCGCCAATATTT
>JBAMHV010000004.1:22647233-22659243 GCA_037177535.1 Pseudomugil gertrudae | reverse complement strand
ACATACAAGTTGTGTTGTTGCATAAAATATAAATGAAAACAGAATACAATTTTTTTAACCTATATTCAATTACACAGACTACAAAAAGAAGATACCTAATATTTAAACTGATAAACATTGTTGTATTGAATCACATATTCATTTATTTTTAATTTTAACGACGATGGGAGAGTGGCAACAAAAGAATAGAAGTGCTCAGGAAATACCTGTTTGAAACGCTTCACAGGTGGAAAGGTTCATTGGAAACAGGTGAATATCAAGGCTCAGTGAAGCCTCAGTGAAGCCGCTGTTAATGCTGAAAGGTTTCGGAGTAGTATATGCTGCATCCAAGCATTGTCTTTATCAGAGATAAATATGCTTATTTTAGCAGGACAAAGCCACCCACATTCTGCAGGTGTTATACCAGTGTGGCATTGCAGTAAAACGATGGAGATACTGAAATGCCCCCCCACTGAAAATGTGTGCTACTTTATTAAGAGCAAAATACAGTAATGGAGACCCTGGACTGTAGTTGTACATCAGGCAAGAATGGGAAACAACTCTACCTAAGTTCCAATAAGTTCCTCAGTTCCAAAATGCTTGTTGAGCTTTTGGGAACATGTTGTTGGCATCAAATTTAAAATAAATGAAAAAAAACTAAGTTTATCAGTTTAAACATTAAATTTCGGGGCGAAAAGTGCTCACAGAAAGGTGATTTTAGAGAGTTTTCAACAAAATAAAGGTCACAAATTGCCTTCCAGATCATTGCACTCTGATGTTATTTATATTTTACACAACATCCAAACTTCATGGCAACTGTGGATTGTACGTAAGGCAACCCAATGCAGTGTGCAGTAACACATTTAAAACGTTGATTTTTGATAACTAAGGTTTGGAACAGAACTTTATATTTTTGTTGAATTTATTCCTGACATTAGAAGCATAACAGCTAAATGTTTAGCTTTAACATTTGGGATGAAAACCAAGCTTGACCCAGATTTTCTTGTCTAAGTCAGTGCCTTATGCAGCATCAGCAGAACAGAGACGTATTTTGGACCAGAACATCAACACTAACATTTGAAAATCCCTTCTTTGGTCCAAAGAAACCATTTAAAGATCTGGAAACAGGAGTAATATGGTCCCTTGATGTGGTCCTTGTGAGGACATTGCTGACTAAAGCTGACTGCTAATCTATCAATTCTTTCTTGACAAGACAATTCCATATATCCATTATCTGTACCTCCTATTCCAATGAAGGGTCGCGGGTAGCTGGAGCCTATCCCAGAAATCATTGTGAAAGGCAAGGAACACCCTGGATAGGTCGTCAGTCCGCAGGGCTAACACAGAGACAGACAACCAGACAAATGCCGAAGACAATTATTTCAGATAAATCTGACACCTCAGACTCTTCACGGTCAGCCTGGAATCTGAGGTGGTTCGGCTGCACAATTAATTGTTAAGGATGCAGTCGTGCTGCATTAGCATGTACAGCTGATAATAATATGTCCATATAAAGAAGAGTGTTGAAGTGTCAGAAAAAGCAGAGTAGAGACTGTAGAGGTGTGTATGGAGCTTCTGGTTCTGCACACACGATCAAAAGTTAATTGAAGTACACTTTGCTTTGCTTTGTTTTCTCTTTCTCTCTTTCACCTTGCGAGAGCCTTTGTAATGTTTCTGGACTTTGTAGTTTTCTTTTCAGAATTGGGATTAATCAAATGTGGTGCATTGTTTTCTTATTTTTTAAGATAATTAAATCTCACTGTGTAGCAGAGTTTAGAGGTAGCCAGTAGCAGTGATCACGTCTGTGTTGATTTTTAATGGAAGACAATACCAATTAAAGAAATGTTTTTAGAAATTTAAAAAGCACCTTTTGTTTTTGATGTTCTTTAAAAGGTATAAAAAATGGTCATGTGTGTTGTTTCAGTTGGTCTTTCTTTGCTAGACTAAAGCCTGGAACATTTCAGCAACATTGATGTCTTATAACAGCAGATATGCTCACATAAGTATGGTGGAAAAAGCCTCAGCATGCTTTCTTTAGCACTCATATTTACAGTGAAGTTGCCACAAAGGCATCACATAGGATCCCGTGTCAGTCATGTAAAGGGGTCTTACAAAATCTAGGGTGGGCATCACAATTTGCTTTTAACCTCTTCGTACCACTAGATGGTGAAAACCAGTGGTAATAAAGAGGTTGACTTGTTTTGTTCCATCTATTTTATATAATCTTATAGTCCTTATTTTATAGATTTATTTTTTTCCTTATCAAATAATTATTGAGCGCTATTCACTTTTCTACTGATTTTAAACTCAACGTAGCTGTTTATATTGCTTTTTTGTTTTGTTTTGTTGTTTGTTTTTTACCCAAGTACATGGATTTTATGCACTATTTAATTTATACTGTATACCTGCTGCTTTATTTGGTCTTACTGTCTAACATCTTTAGCTCCAATGTTTTTCTCATGGGGATCCTCAATGCCCGGGGCTCTGCATGCTCAGTCTGCAGGATTGTTGCCATGGTGTTCATCCTTGTCTGGGTGGCCGGTGGTCTTGCACTGCAGACCCCGTTAGACCCTGGCCTGCACTGATCTGGGTGGGAGGCCTCTGTGGTCATGGATTGGCTAGATTCCAGTGTGAATGGCTCTCCAAGACATTGCTTCTTCACATCGGCACCAATCCACATGTTTGTTTCTCTACCAATGCACAATTAAAAAAACAACAAAAGCGAGAGGTTAGATTTGTGCACATTAGGATAGGGTCAATGTGGTTGATGGTGGGGGGGGGGGTGTACATGCATGTTTGTGTGTGTGTGTTTATTAATAATAATAATAATAATAATACATTTTATTCCTATAGGCGCCTTTCTCACACTCAAGGTCACCTTACAATAAAAAACACAACAATGAATAAATCCAAATAAAATACATAAAAAACTTGTTAGGTTATACATTTGGGCCTGTGATAACTTGTTTGAATGATGAAATTATGTGAATCACATTGTGCTTTTTTTGGTCCATGGAAAGTGTTTTATAAATCACATTTGATCAAATTTGTCAGATTGACTATTTTATCAACACTGCAGGTTGTTCTTACGGTGGCTAATTACTGAAAATGTTCAACTTAGTTTCTGAAAAGGATTGTTCCAATTATGCACAGTTTCTCAGAGTCTGCAGTGTGACGGCTCAGATTTAAGCTTTAACCCTTTTATGCATGGTGCCCACTACAGTGGAGACCTATTCAAAAACCTTTTTTTAGTATATGCATGGGCAAGAAACTGGACATGAGTGAGTCATCCAATACACTGCCATTCACTGAAAAAACTGGTAAATGTATCAAATATTTAACATACATTGTAATCACATAATTTTACTTGGTAATAAACACGACATGAAATGACATAGATATTTAGTTATGTCATATTTAAATTAATATGATATTTAATAAATATTTTATAGACTAAATCAAAATAAATCCATGAAAAATCATTGGAAATACTGAAAAAAAAGCATCACTGTGCACGTCTATAGAAGTATGTTTCTGCTTCTTAACCATTCATACATCAGAGGGTTAAATTCGGTTGGTTTTTCTTATCACAAAGAAAAATGACTGGATCTCTCTCACCGAAACCTTGCATCTTAGACTTTTTGTCAAAAGCCAGATATTTTATAATCGAAGAGAAGAAGCCGTGAGTCACAAAATGACACAAAAACAACTTAATGAGATTTTTTTTCTTCTTTTATAAACCCGCTTCTCCCACTTAACAACTTCATTACACAAGTTTATTTTATCAAAGAAGCAGTGTCATACAGTCAAAGTTGTCAAACATACACTTCCTGCAGTTATTTACAGTAATTGGGAGGCTGCAGCCAAAGTCGTGTTTGGTAAGTACACAACGATGTGTTTTTGTGCGTTACAACTGTGAGCCAGGCACCGTGGTGTGTGTGTGCCACGGTGCGTTCACTGATACATGAAGAGAGGCACTGTGATATAAAAGCTTTTGCCACCCTCGTGCTATCCTCAGGGTGTGTACATGTGTGTGATTTAACACACATGTACACTGACTGTGCCATGTGTGCCTGTGTGTTGTTTTATTAGCACGTTTTTGGCAAAAGCCTTAATTGCCTCAAAGGATTCTAGCACTAAATTAAAACTCCTTTTTAAACCTTTTGACTAATATACTGTCACTTAGCGCATTCACATGCATTTTTTTCATGAAAACAAGATAAGTATCACTGAAAAACAAAGAATCAATGTATGTTTACTGTTTGGAGCATCCATCTACCTCATTCTGTAAATAACCAAACAGGTGCATTACAACCCACCATTTCCACTCCTCTACTGCCCTGGACTGCCTGCCTGTCATCAAATATACCCAGCAAGCCGTTGCTCAATAATTTGGGGATCTCATATCTGTGTTATGTGAACTTCTTGGAGTCGGAGATACACAAAAAAGCCAAAACAAGTTGCTACATTGTCCCTGGGAGAGGAAATTAAGGAGTGAAGGAGAAGCATGTTGGAGACTGACTCACTTCCTGACATGCTGAGGTAAAAATTAGCTACCAATAAATGAATCAGAGTGGTATCATAGTCGGCTGCTTGAGGGTCACTACCCTGCAAGAGTTTGTCGTTTCGCTGCTCCAGCCCACCTATTTCCAATCTAATGGACTCAAAAGCTTCATTTCAACAGTTTTTGCAAAGGCCCATTAATTTCAGTCAGGTGTGTTGGAGCAGGAAAACAACAATAGCAGCCTGCAGGATAGCAGACTTCGAGGACCAGAGTTTGACATCCATGGTTAGAGTCCATCATGTGCATGTGACTGACAAGGCAAACAGAATGAGAAAATAAATAAACTGAATGTGCATGTGCTCCCCCCAGTCAGTAGATTATAATAAATACTTTTTGATATTAGGAGGTTATCTTTAGAGAGCACCATCCGTTTAGAAAATATGTTATAATACATAAATTTACTTATTTGCACTGATGTGAGTTTGTACAAACGTCCTTTTGAATCTGATGTATCAGAATACCATATATACCATATACCAGTCCTCTGCAATACATAGATGCTACAAAATGAACAATATGGTTTCAGTTGCTTATGATTGTGTCTACAGGCATAAGTAATGGACCATAGTGGTGGGAGTGGTTACCAACAGATAAAAAGACTTTTTATAAATTACTTGAAAAATAGATGACTTATTTAATGGGAAATTTGTGTAAAAAAACAACTAATGTTTGTGAATTGAGCCCAATTTCTTTCTTTTTTTTTGTGCACAGCATGGAAAGGAGAATTTAATGCCACTGTATCATGAACTTTGTAAAACATTATCTACTTTAAGCTGACAGGAACTCTTTACATTTGGTGCTTGGTAGGTTTTGGTTGAGTTGCATGATAAAATGATAAAAATGTATGATGTAGATGATCTCAATGATGTAGAATTGAACTTAAGAATCTCAGCCAGCATCTCCATGTGGAGCTCATACAGACTAAATTTGGGCTGCAGATGTGTGTGTGCCCATATGGGTTTCAAGTTCTGACTGGGTTTCAAGTGGAGCCCAACTTGGTGAGTTGCACATGACCTCTGTATGCCCCTTAACCAAGCCAGCATGTCCATGTAGGGACATGCTGTAAATGTGGGCTATGTGAGTACCGAGTGGGAGTGGGCTTGAACTTTCACATCCCATGTGGTTTATCACTGACTCTCAGCCTTCATATCTTCCAGGAGTAGTCTGTTCACTCATCATAACAGAAACCCATGGTCATATTTATCTACAATGTTGCTATGCAACACCTAGAACTTTAAAATACTTGTTGCTAGAAGGACCATTTTTCTTGTTGGGTTTCATGACAGGATGATAAAATCATTCAAAGAAATATGACTTGAATTAGGGGGAAAATGCAGAGTCTAGGCATATTCAAAATCAGTCCCCAAGGGCTACTGTTCTATAGGTTTTGGATCTTTCCTGCTGCTGCACACCCAAATCAGGTTAATGAGTCCACACGATTACACAGTACTGGACAAAAAGCATTGGAGAAAAGCCATTTAATTTGAATCAGTGTATTGGAGCTGGAAATACTAAAACTTGAAGGACTGTGGCCCTTGAGGACCGGAGCTGGACACCCTTGGTATAGCCATTATTGAAAAATAAATCCTGTTTTGGCCTGAAGGGATTTATGTGATCAATAACACGAGGAGAAATGATCCATTAAAGCAATCAAGGAGGGCAGGTAATGTTAGATCCTCCTTCAAAGAGAGGAAGGCCCGCCTGCAGCGCCAGCAGCAGCAGCAGCAGCACTAACAGGTGGTAAAAGAGCCAAAATGGATTCTGGAGTCAGTCTTCTTTGTTACTTTAATGGCATTTAACACTGCATGTTTCAAAGTCTCAGGGGCTACCTTCCAAATGCATTTGCCTGCCTTGCTTGTTAGCATCCAGTGTTTCTGAGAAGGCAGACAGGAGAAGAAACTTTCTTCTCAGAAATGTAAAAAGAAGAGGCTGCCTCACTATACTGTGAGGATGAACACTGCAAACAGGAAATAAAAGCTAACTGTAACAAACTAGACCAGAATAAGAAAAAGCAAATAAAGAACCAAAATAAACCATAACAGAAAAAGTCCTTCAAACAATAACAAATCATGTGATCATTTTTATGATTTAATATGACAATTCTGCTCCTGACAAGTAGTAAAATTGACTCATTTAACTGCATTGGTATAATAGATATGCAAAAACTAAAACAAAAGAGGCTTGAATACGCTTTCAGCTTATCAGTTTAACTGCAGATGAAGCTTAGAACATAAAGGATTTTTACTAATCATTTATGAACATTGAGCAGTAACTGTGTTCTTTTAAAATGTACGATTTTAATGTCTCTTGTGTAGTTCATGTAGATGTTCACTGATTTCAACTACTGAGGTGAAAAGGCAAAATAAACTGGCACAGCTCATTGAGTTTGAGCAGTGAAGCAGTGTTTGGTGTGGCTGAAATGGGACCTGTTAGTCCGGAACTTGCACTGTATGAAAAACTAGGGGGAGTTTCATTCATTAAACAATAAGAAGGGCATACTTATGACAGCACTGTTCAGTGGATCATACTTTTTATGATTGTTAATGTAGAAATGTACTTTTAAGCTCAGTGATCCTATTCAGTTTCTACATATAATAACTGTAGTGATTACAACTGAAAGACGAAGCTTTTTTTTTAGTTGACAGACCAGACCATGTTGATGGTGCTGCACTGATTTGACATTTACAACAATGTGTAATGTAAAATTTCCAATCCTTCCTTACCCCGAGAAGTGAGATGAAGTGGCAGATACAAGGAATGTGAATGAAAACAATGCAAATAGTGACAAGTTGTGATGAAAGATACTGGGCCAGCCAGACAAGAAAAAAGTGATGACTGCTCATATTCAAAATGGTCAAAAGTAGAAGTTTGAAGTCTCTTTATACATTTTCTTTTCCATGTGAGCACAAAAGTAACTGGATGGATGTATCAGTAATAGATGGAAAATTACAGAGAATTTCAGATTCTCTTGTAAAGGCTGCAAGATAGTGTGGTGGTTAGCACCACAGCCTCATAGCAAGAAGGTTGCTGGTTTGAGCCCATACGGGGAAGTGTTCCTCAGTGACCTTTCTGTGTAGTTTGCATGCTCCCTGCTGTATGAGTGTAGGTTCCTCTCACTGACCAAAGACATGTATGTTAGGCTAATTGGGCACTCTTCTTAAAAGTGACTGGTCATTTGTCTCTCTGATGGATTGGTAACCTGTCCAGAGTGTTCACTGCTTCTCGCCTACTAATTGCTGGGATAGGCTCCATCATTCCCCTGACCCCGAATTGGACCAAGAAGTGTAGAAAATGAATGAATGATCCATTAATAGTAAATAAAGGTTTATGTAATGAGAACAACCCATCCAGGATGTACCTACTTTTGGCTTACAATATTTTGTGGACTATAAGTTGCTCTGGAGCATTAGTTGCATCTGTCAAAAAATGGGTCATGAAGAAGAAGAAAAAGAAAAAACACATTTATTTAGAAGCCCCCCCTGTCATGTTATACCTTGACAACTACCAGAGCATGGAGGCACACCTACACTATTGGCAAATTTCTCCTGGCAGCTCATTGTTCTGACCATCTTGCTTTCAGCCCCATGATGAACTTTTGTTGATTTTTTTTCATTGCAGTATAGAGTAGCCTCTGCTCTTCACCTGTCACATACGGTGAGTGGTGCGAGACCTACTTGCAGGCCAGATGACACAGGGGGCAGGAATGATCTTTACTTCAAGAATAATAACAATAATGACAGAAACAATGAGAAGCAACAATGAACTAACCAAGGAGAACCGTAACAAAGTAGTATGTCTATAGAAAACAAGACAAAGTGGATTAAATAACTTAGATGAAACCAGGCGAACTAATGAACAGGAAATGAGAAGCTAAACAGAATAAACTAGGGAGTAGAATTACAATATAAAACAGGAAACTTAGATAACACATGACAAGACTACAAGGAAACCCCATAAACCCCATGACATCTGCTAGTCCCTCAAGTGTCTTACATACTTTAAACGTTCTTTCTGCTGCTCAAAGATTTTCAGCGACACAGGAAAAGCATATAGTTGTCACAAACCAAGAGCACCCTGTCAATATATGTTTAAAGAGTATGTATATGTTGCATATGACTATAACTCACAGGACCAGCTCAAACTATTAAGAAAATATAGTCTGGAAAATACATTTATAGCTGCTAAGTTCTTTATAAAGTTGTGGAGGCAGCTCTTCGCCGGATTATGTATAGACGATTGATGGATGGATGGATACATGGATTGATTGGGTGAATGTTTTGAGAGGCAATGCTCATGCTGCTATTGTATTATTAGGTCCCAAAATGAAGCCGGGCTAGTTGGGATTTTCCATTGAAGTAGAATGTACAAAAGGGTTAAAGTGTGTGAAATCAGAAGGTGATATCATCCCATACTGATTGCTGGGTTATGGTGAGATTTCTTAAGCTTAGTTCTCACTCAATTCTGAGGTTTTTATATTGTTTGGTGTTTTATATCTCTGCATGATTTTAACTATTTATACGTGTTTGGGTTTTCTGTTTGGTTTTGTATTGTGTGGATTTTTATTCAGTTTTATTATCCATGCCTGAAATCAGCTGATTTCAGTTAGGTTTCCACACCACCTTGACACTGGATTGGACAATTGCTAATGAAGAGCCTCTCTTATAGACAAAAGGAAAACAAAAAGGCAAAAAGCAAGCAAAGAGGGGAGAACTAATCGAACTACAGCACAAACAGGTTGTGGTGTGTCAGAGAAGCTGCAACACAGAGTAGAGGGCTGGAGAGGGTGCAGGACTGAACCAAGCTGAGAGGAGATGACTACAATGACTGTAATAGCTAAACTAAAGGAAAGTAAGCGAAGAGGTGCGTACATTCATGCAATCTTTCTGCTTCAAACTTAAAATTGTGCAACATAGTTTGTGCCTAAACAGTGGAAATGCACTCCTTGCTGGTATAAAAAATCTTCACTTTACTGACTGACACAGAATCATTTAATAAAAACATTTAATAGACTAAATGGACAAAACAGTTAATATCTGGACAGCATGGCTCAATTTCATAGCAACGTGTCCAGAATAATACCATCTGTCTGCAGTTTCCATCTGCCTGTTTGGTCTGAAATCCAATCAAAGAACTCTCAATATGTTCCTGTCCACAGGTCTTACTGAAACATTAACAATACATTCCCAGTCTGCAGTAGGGGTGATGGGGACTCTCCGGTTTTCAGACTGTACATGCAGACAAAACGGAAAGAATAAAGATGGAGGAACTGCAACATATTAACAGCACAAGAAAAAAACTTTTAAGAAATCATGCTAATCTGTATTTTTTTGGCCCTTTTGTTTCTCAGCAGGCAGCAGATCCTGCACATTAGTGTCCATATGCAGGTGACTCAACATGATACTAAAAATGGTCCATCCCCCATTTCACCTGCTAAGTTTGTGGCTGAATACAACAAAACAACCTTAATTCACTACAGCCTGTCCCCTGGTTATGATAAGATGAAAATATAAAAAAATACTACAATACTTCCTCAGCTTTTCACTCAACGTTAACAAGATAGTGTTATGTTTATCAAAGAAGTTCACAGAGCTTTACTGCCATCTGAACATGGCAACAATTAAGACTGGTTCTGCTCTAATCCTTTCTGCCTACCATATTAAGCATGTCAATGTGACAAGGTATAATAACCTAAGGCATAATAGGGGGCACAAAAATATATATTAACTAAATACAGATCTAAAGCGGTTTCACAAACATTAATGGAATGCATTAAATTGTCAACAAGAATGTCACGGTTAGTGGCTGGAATGCAGCATACAGGTCAGGCAGCACTAATGCAGTGCAGTCACCAGCATTGGCATGCATCAAAAGGTCATTAGTGACCCATATAACCAGATGTGCTGGTGACAGAAGCCAGAATGTGTAAGTGGCTGTTTGGTCTGGATCTAAAAGCTATATGCTGTCAGTTGTCCAAAGCAGTGACTGAAATCTTAGCCCATGAAGCTCAAAGGACATCCATTTATACAGAACATTACCAAGGAGATCTGACATGTTCTGACACGAGATTTGCTCTTACAAAAGTGAAATCTGCAATTATCCTACATTAGTGAACATGTTGCAATCGAACACAGACAGGGTACTTTTATTTTGAAAACTCCCAGCATATAAAATAAATGGCTACATTTATATTATTCTGTAAAAAATTATTTCCATGTAGCATCCTCTAAAATACCTGTGCTGAGGCACAACAATTTAAACAGACAGAGGAATTTGATAAAAGCTTTAATTTTTATTATTATTATTAGCCAATTAAAAAAGGCCTTCAGCTTAGTTAAGCTGAGTTTAAAGTCCATTTTGTTTATTATGACATCTCAATCAATCATACTTTATTGTCACTATACATTACATACAGTGAAATTCTGTTCGGACAAAGGTTTACACACAAACATAACACATTACAGAGCCAATAAATCATGTCCTTTGCAGCATTTCAGGTTCAAATTTTCAGACTGTTGTTTTACTTGTCAGAGCGTTATCAGCCATTTGTGCATTGTGCAAATAAGCCCATTCTTGTAAAGTTAAACTGGTGAAATCTCAAAATAACTGCAAATAAGAAGAATGGTTAACATATACTCATACTGACTGTTAAGCTGAGTTAAATGTTACAAATAATGAGCATGCTTTTGCCTCTACTCTCCTATAATACTTCTAACTGTTTAACAATCTGGCAAGAAATGTTATATTCTTTTACATCATTAATATTGGCAACATTTAAATATTACATTTGCTATGTTACTGAGAAATATCCTTTCTATTTCTCAGATCTGGAGAACATAAAAAAGTTCCAATAAACCAAGAACATCAAACCTTTCTTGTATCTCACCAAACCTTGCTTTCTCTTGAGTTCCTTCAGCTTCCATTGAAAATATTGTAATATTGGCTAACTCATCTAACTATGACAAAGAATGAGTTATTACAGAAAGCTACGTGACATTGTTCTGTTTTCAGAATGTCACCAGTAATTATTGTCCTATCACAGATGAAGCAAAGCTTCTCACAGGGTATTCTGATATTGACCAGACCAAAACAAACTTTGGCTATGGTCTGACTGTAGAGCATAATGCTCAGGTCGGCAAGTAACATGGCAAAACATCAGATATGTACTAGATTTAGAATGTCGATGGTAATGGATTGAAACAGCAACTCATGTTGGTTGTTATTGCATGTGCAAGGTAAGGAAACTATTTTGTGTATTATTTTGATATATAAGATTGTTTTGGAATGGAAAAAAGCTATTTTTGCTATATATTTTACACTGCAATTGTATTATGTTGTGAGGAGGCTGTGTGGTTGACTACTTCTTATTTATCCATTTAGGGGCGGCTGTGGTGCATGTAGTAGAGCAGGTTATTTCCTAACCAGCAAGTTAGTGGTTCAAATCCTGGCTCTGGCGTCCACATGTTGAAG
>JBAMHV010000004.1:22614413-22630080 GCA_037177535.1 Pseudomugil gertrudae | reverse complement strand
ACACAGACAAACAACCATGCACACACACACTCACTCCTATGGGCAATTTAGAGTCTCCAATCAGCCTATCCCCAAGGGATCTGTCTTTGGACTGTGGGAGGAAGCCAGAGAACCCACGCTAACACTGGGAGAACATGCAAACTCCATACAGAAAGATTCCCAGTTCCACCCCCCGCCCCAGCCGGGGATCGAACCAGCAACCTTCTTGCTGTGAGGCCACAGTGCTAACCAATTGTGCCACCGTGCAGCCATTTTGTGCATTCCTAAATGCTTAAAAGTGCACAAAAACACGTATATAAGGGCTAAAAAGTGGATTTGGCATGGTATGTCCCCTTAAATGTGTGTTTCTGACTCATTTTGATGGCAAAGTAACATTTATTACATACATTCCCAGAGCCATCATTGCTCTGCTGCATCCCATACTGGAGAAACCGAACTAAACATCATTCCAATCTGAAACATCACACGGCAGCTGAGTTTTCCAGCATCAGGTCACATGATAGCAACTTGATAAGCAACAATATTGTAAATCAATTCAATTCAAATAACTTTATTTATCCGTCAGGAACTTCGTTTGCAGACAGAGCGCCAGGATAAGACACATACATAAAAACACATTCATCGAATGCATGATAAATTAATAAATAAATAAATACATCAATAAAAGCATATAAAAGCATATCATAAATCATCGCTTCCCCAATACAAAATGAGCCTATGGACATGACCCACTCAGCCGTTCAGGAGGGGGATTGAAGTAATGCTAATTCATCAAAGAAATGCAAGAGCACATTATCACAGAGAGAGAGAGAGATGAGAAGAGAGGGAGAAAACTATAGAAAAGACAAGAGTCAACATCATACTGACTTTTACTGGTTGCCATCAGGGTACTGGTTGAAAGTGCAGCATATAGGTAGGATGATATAAGGGGGCTAAATTAGCAACTCACTGGAAAAGCCCTTCTTAAACAGCAATCTTTAATATGAATATTGCATTTCCTGTTTTATATTTAAATGTTTGAATAGAAAATATTTACAATGCTGGGGGAGACATATTATAGTTGTTATATATTTTCTGACTTTTGTTTGTAGTATGAGATGATTACTGGTACTATTAAGTGATGGAAATGTATTTAAACCTACTCCAGATACTATCTGTGATTACATTTGTGTCATTTTGTTGCTCCATTGGGATTTATATGTTGTAATGCACATGTAAAAGATAAGCCGGGGCAAACTACACTTGAACTACAAACATCTTAATTATCTATTTCTCTGGACTAAAACCAAGGAAAGGTTATAGTTTCTATATTCATAGTGCTATTATTCTACTGCCCTACTTGGAACCACATTGTGCTGTCTGGCTCCTGGTCCACATCTTAATCTGTTGCAATCAATGCCAGAAGTTTTATTTCACAAAACTCACCAACACAAACACTGATGTTTACCCAGATTGTGGATGTAGGATTGCTGTAAATATGTCAGCTGTGCTATTCCCAGATCTGCTCTGACAATCAATGTGCCCGACATGCTACCACCATATAAAGGCCTGCTTAGATGAGGCTCTGTGTTTCATCAGCCACACAATGCACAAAATACATTTTTACTTAATGACATTTGGGGCCATCTCTACTGTGACATTTATATCTCAGATGCAATACAGTGATACACTGCGGGGACTCTCACCATGGGGTCCAACAGCTGGCTTCAACATTCATCCTCCTGTCTATAAAAGATCAGCAATGCTAAGCCAGTTAGATGCAAATAGTTCAGATTTTCCTGTGGCTCAAAGGTCTCAAAGGTTAAAATTTAATGCATAAAATTTACACAATTTGCTTTGCTCCTATAGTGGTAGATTCTGTTTTCTTTGAGTTAAGCTAGGGTTTGTTTTCTTTGGAAAGCTTAGCTGGGTGTTGTAGTAGATTTATATGTACATTGCAACTTTACACAAGTGAACTTTCATTTCCTTTTTGTGAGTGTAACTCAACTTTTTAATTTGATGGAATGAGGTTTGTTCTGCAGTTTTACAAAAAAAAAAGATCCATCCTCAACATAGGGAGACCACAAGCAGATGGTATGGCTCCACACAGGGCCCTTATGTCAATATCACAAAGTGTGTTTTGGATGACGAGAGAATCAAGATGCCCTGATGGTGACTGTCTCAGGGCACGGATGTTGGCAAAATGTTGCCAAGCTTGTTTGTTCTGCTTGTTCAAGGTGCTGGGGTTACTTCACAGTGTAAGCAGACATCTCAGGTGATAGCATCTAGTGCAACAATTCTTGCAAGAAGCTTTTCCATGAACAGATTATAAATTGGAGAATATTTTACCTAACAGGCTAGATATTCCTTTAGGCAAAGCCAAGAAGATATTTGTTCCTGTACAGACAGCTTGAAATGTTGTATGTTACATTTTATGACAGACTAAAGCTTTACTGTCTACCCAGCTATTAAATTGTGAGTGATATACACCCACAGTCCATTTTATTAGACCCGTCTTACTGGGTTGGACTCTCTTTTGCCTTCAGAACTGCCTTACTTCTTGGTGTTATACATTCAATAAGGTGTTTGACACATTCTTCAGAGATTTAGCTCCATATTAACATGATAGCATCACACAGTTGCTGCACATCCATGATAAAAATCTCCCGCTCCACATCATCCCAAAGCTGCTCTATTGGAGATCTGGTGATGGGTACGCTATGGTGATAAATATCAGCAATACTCAGGTAGGCTGTGGTGTTTATACCATGCTCAGCTCATAGTAAACGGCAAAAGGTTCACACAGAAAATATTGTCCACAAGGATATTATACTTCAGTCCTTGTGAGGTACTGTTCTGGATGTTTTAGTATTACCCTGGTGCAGCACCATCCATCCATCCATCCATTATCTATACTGCGTATTCCTATAAAGAGCCATGGGAAGCTGGAGCCTATCCCAGCAATCATTGGGCAAGAGGCAGGGCACACACTGGACAGGTCGCCATACCATCACAGCTGCTGCAACACCCTTGACCTAAATCAGCAGTTTGCTAACAAGCTGGTGCAGAACCTTGGAGTGAGGTGAGTTGTAGTAGATAAACATCTCAAATTTGCAGGAAAGTCTTGATTGTTCAAGAAGACGAAAGTTAGAGATCCCTGCTCCACATTATTACAACACCACTACAGCATGTTTGACCTGCAGAATCAAATTGCTGTTTGTAGCAGACAGGAGTGGCATCTAGTTTAGTCTTCTGCTGCTGTAGCAGGGGTCTTAGGGGTCAATAACAAAAACTGGTCAAACTTAAAGATAACAATTACAACAAAAATCCCAGTTCCATACAATAAGCAACAAAAGATGTCCATTGTTATGCCATAGCTATCCGGTCTTTAAGAAATGACAAAACTTATAGTTAATGTTATAATGAACAATAAAAATGTGCTTTACAATTAACACTATGTACAACTATATGCACAAATGAACTAAAAAACTCAACAATTCTTACAAAACAAAATAATCCACAACTATAATAAACTTAAACGAGAGCAAACGAGAACAAAAGCACAACCATGCACGCAATAAAAAGGAAAAAAATCTCAATTGTACCTAAAACCACACGGGTAGTCTAAAGTTTTCTACAAAGCCCAAATCACCAAAGTTCTCCAAATCACACACAACCAGCAGTACTCAATCCCAGAGGTAGACTAGATCGCAGGTTTCTTCCTCCATTTGAAGGTCCATGCACTTTTTTGATTGGTCTGGATAAAGGAAGTGCTGAGCTGGTGTGTCCAATAAGAGGCAGTCCTAAACTGTGGGCAATTGGCAGCAGGTAAGATGAATGATGACAGATGAGATGGATGATAGCCAGACCTGCAGGCCCAGTGTGGAGTGGTAGTCATGCAGATGTCCTTGAAAAACACCTGACATATTCTACTTACCAAGGTCCAGACATCTGCTGTTCGTGCTGTTTTATCCTTCTGTAAACTGTAGAGATGGCAGTGTTTAAGAATCCCAGTAGATCAGCAGTTTCTGAAATACTCAGACCAACAACCATGCCACGTTCAAAGTCAGTTAAAACACCTTTTTTCATATGCCGATGCCCACTTTGAAGCTCAGCCGGTCATCTTGACCATGTCTACATTACTAAATGTGTGAAGTTGCTGCTATGCTATTGACTGATTAGAGATTTGAGTCAACAATCAGTCCAACAAGTGATCTAATAAAGTGGCCAGCGAATACACGCTTGTTTTGTTTATCATGGTACCTCATGTAGCACAGCTTACAACCCCCTCAGTGTGTGTGTTGAGCACAGGAAGTATTTTTCTTTGAACAATCAAATAAATTCAAACTACTTAAGGATTATTGCCCAGACGGGTCAGACACATACAGGCAACATAGGAAATGTTTTTTTTTAAACCATTGTCTTAGAATGAATATACAACCCTTTCAAACTTGGTTTACCTGTCTCAGATTCCAGCCTTGTTTTGACTTTGTTGTTCTCTCCCTGATAAAAAAAAAAATCTAGAAAGATCATTGCATCTTAGCCTCACAGGTTATCAGCCTTCTTCCCTGATACCGCAGCATTGGACTGTTCAGTTGTGTGTCAGGCTCAGGACATGTACAGTATTTTAAATTAAGATTGTAACACTTTGGTTGCTTTAAAGGACTTTTCACACTATTCACCATGACTGATATTTAATAGGATTTGGACACACACCTCTGAATGTATCAACTAATGGCATTCCAGTGTGAGGGCCAATTAGCGTATCTTAGTAAAGTTGTCACCTAGAAAAGCCCTCTGTTACATTGACTGATCTTCTAAATGATATAGGTACAATTAATGGAGTCAGAGGAGATAAATGGCTATGCACTGATCATCCAGTGACTTTCAAACCATCGATTTGTCCCTTATCTTTGATAATGAGATGCTGTTAGGAGAACAAGATAGCACTAGTTATTTAGACCTAAGTCTTACCCATTCCTGAGGCAGCAACTCTGTGAACCAATAACTCTTTTAATATCAAATGCATTTAACTGTAGGGTCATTTATTATTTGTCATAGGAAGTTACCAGGTTAATGGTGCAGGAAGAGCCACACAATCCTCCTCAGCTTTAAGAAATACAAAAAGAGTCAATGGCAGGAACATTCATGTCTCATATGAGCTGCTGATGTCTGGACCTAGTTAAACTTGAATTGGGAATCAGTTGAAACAGCATCAAGATCTAATTCTGTGATTGATGATTAACATTTTTCTACTTAAAACTGAATCATTTAACAGAATCGAGGTTTTGTATTACTGAGTTCAATAAGATAAAATGGTTTTTTTGCTGAGTTTTGGCAAGTCTGCAAAAGCAGGAACCAACAGGATTAAGGCGTGAGTGGTTATTTCATGGCCATACTTTCTACTTGTCCTGCTTCTCTCACTGTTCATTGAAGCCTAAGCTGATAAAATACCCACAAAGACCCAAGCGTCATATGGCTATTGACTTAATAAAAACTCGTCCCTTTCCTGATGAATGCATGTAACAGACTTGTGGGTGGTAGTGGGCTTTTCGTCCTCTGGGAAAGGGGCTTTAGAAAGAAGTCTTCACTGGCCTCCATGCATGTGAAGTGTCCATCTGCTACTCGCTCATAGAAACTTTTGGAAAATAATATGGTGTGCGCACAGTATTTTTTTTATGTTAAGACAAGAACAAACCAAGAAACAAAAGGATTTATCCAAAGATATTCCTGAAGATGAAAGTGATAAGTGAAATACAATGTTTTCAACAGCTGCCAGTGGTTCAGAGATGCTGAGAAAAGTTGAAGTGAATGATGAAAAACAGCAAGTGAAAACCTCCAGGGTCTGCATTGTGTATTTGAAGAATAACACGTAAATTATATACACCATCTTTCTGCTGGATGCAGTATTCCTTTAATAAGTGAGGTGCAGGTGTTGAACTGATGGAATTCATTGAAAGACATTTTTGCATTTTATCTGTTCATAATGCAGCATTGGCAGCCATGACACCAAAGCAAGATAAATACTATAATTCTCACTCCAGCCTCTCACAGCTCACTCGTCTGACGATCGTTTGCCGTATCCATCATGCCTCCACAAACACTTGCATGCTACACATACTAACATACACACAGGCACACAGCAATTCGTTGTGTCAAATCTCTATCCATCATGGCAAGTCAAAGTGAGATTTAGTGCAGCACCCTGGCAGGGTAACTGCAGTGTGGGCGACTCCATATTAAATTGTCTACTGAAGTGGGCCAGATTGTGTTAGGCTAGTCTATCCATTCATCTGTGCTAATGCTTTTTCTGCCTCCATCCATTTCACGAAGGGGACTGCAGTGAAGACGACAAGTTTGAGGAGAAAAAGAGAGAGGGCAAATTTTGCAAAGGTGGGGCAAGTGGCAGGATGATCATTTGAACATAAGCATAGATATAGTTTGCAAAATATTGATCAAAGAGAAGAAATTACAAACATGGAGTAATTAAAAGCAAAGAACAGGTGGAGCAGATTGACTATATTAACCACATTTGAGATTTACCAGAATTTTATGAGTAAGCTCATACAGCTTCTTTTGTCAGAGCAATTGAACAAAACAAGATCTAATGGAACGCCACAGCATGCCATGTAGAGCACAAAAAGCAAATACACTAACAGAGACTCTATTAACAAGCTAAAGGAGGTGAACGTACATTTGTATGAGTGTGGACAACCCCCCTCCACACATGCACACTAAAACACACACACACACCAACTCAATGCACTGAAAGACTATCAGCATGCTCTCATTTTGCCACCACTCTAAGTGTTTGTTTCCACGGCGACAGTCTGATTTATTTCCCAATTAAGAGTTAGTGAACTCGTTCACTTACAACCCGTAATATCAGGCTGCATATAAAGGACTTCCAAGCTGAACAGGTTCTGTTTGCTATTAAAGACAGAAAGATCCCCATCACGTGCTTCCCAAGCAAGTCAACTTTTACATCAAGTGTAAACAAAGTTTTTTTTTCTTTGTGTTGCTGCATCTAATTGGCAACGAATGAATTGCTAAAACGAATGAAATTCAGCAGGCATCGCATCCAATGACACCCTTTGTCGTCCACCTCGCTTAAAATGAAGATAAACAATGAGTGAATGGATGAGAGAGTCAGCAGGCAGGTGGGAATATAATGGAATCAATTAGATACTCTGTCATGATTTATATCCTGTGCTGATAACAAAGAAAGCATAATTTAGTTTCTTTCCTCCCTTATTGATGTAATTTCTTTCTCATATTCAAATAGTAATAACTGTCCTGTGTTAACTAATGATAAGAGAGTATGTCTTTATATTTCTGTGCATGTGGGCACATATTAGAAGCAATATGGATGAAGCTGATTGGAATCTACAGTATGACACTGTTGATTTGTTCTTTATGCTTGTATGAACTACACAAGTATATTTCTGGATATTTGTTGCTTCCCCAAGTTTGCAAATAGTAGACTAACACTTTCTGTAAAAAAACCCCCCAAAAAAACACTGTTGCTCTTTATCTATTCTGCTCATTCTCTCCCTCCCCCCTCCCGCTCACTGCAGTGTTGTTGAGAAGAAGAAACTCGTCTGGCCCTCATTAATGTCCTTGGCATTCACTTGGCTGTGCAACTCTCTTTTCCTCTCCCCAGCCTCTTACAGCTTCATCCCACATTCTAACCATGCCATTCTTGTACGTGCAACACAAGCAGACTTCAGCAGCAATTAATACTTGTGTCACCCAACGTTTCCAAACACACACCAATGGACACACACTGCACAGGCATTTAGGGCCAGATCTTTACCTTTCCCATCATTCACCCCTGCAGCCTTCTCTGGGATGATGGTGTCATTGGACAATAATTAGACAGTTAACCCTTTTAGCACCACACGGCTCACCGGTGACACTGCGGCACAGATGTATTTCAAAGAGCCTTGCTATGTTGTGCAGTTTTAATCATTTAAACTGCCCCGGTTTTAATGAATTTATCTATTATTATGGTGCTAAAGGGTTAATAAGCATTCAATCAGTCTGAGGATGAACTGAGGATGCTGTGTTTCCTTCCAGAAAGCTTTAGGCAGTTACTCAAACTGCAGCAAAGACTGGGACCAATTTACACCAAGGTGCAATTACTTATCACAGGTTTAATATTAAACTTGAGATAAGGTTGTCTAAATGAGGCCTAAATGATACTTTGATGCTAAAGTAAGCTTCATTCCCACATCAGCAGTAATCAGTTAGCTTGTTTTGTGTGATGCAGTATATTGGAAGCCAGCCATAGAAGGATTGTGTACTGCACCAAGTTGATAAGTTCTATCACACTGAACAATCTGTGTTTTCACTAACAGCTTGCAAAGGGCTGCAGATTGTCCTTGTATCATATTAGCTCCAGTATGAATCTTTCATTTAGGCCTCTATCGCAGCATCCCTAAAACTAGGCAAAGTCATTACACTCCCCCCACCCACCACCTTTTCAATCTTTCACTCTTTCCATGTTCAGAGATCTCTTCTTTATCCCTTACTTTCTATTTTTCATCACAACTTTATCCTCATTCATACCCTCAAACACTTTTTTTAACTTGAGGAAATGAAACCCACAACTCATTTTGGAAGGGGAAAAAAAAAGGTCTGGGGTGATCACCAGAAAGTTTCTGACACCAAGAATCACCCTTAAGCCAATGCTGAATGTTTTAAAGCAGGCTGGTCTCTTTTCTGAGGCGGGATAAGACAGCTCTTCTGTTTGTATGTCTGCCGGGGGCTTTAGAGGTAGACGAGAGGCAGCTACCTCTTCTGCTCTCCCCTCTCATCTCTTCACACTAATTAGAGCGAACTGGGTTTAAATCTTAGCGGGCACACACATCCTTGGGCTGCGCTCAGGTAGGTGTGTGTAGTCATCATTCATCAAAGTGTTTTATGAAGATCCTGTTTTTTGTCTCAATGTGTCCAGAAACACCATTTTAGGTCACATTTATTAGAAACAGACATGCTGCTGCAATAATGTGACAATTCGGGGTGTGTGTGTGTGTTCGTGTGCATGTGTGTAGGTGAATACTGTGCAGTGTGGTGGCAAGGCACCGCAGGCAGTGATAAGGAGGGGGCTTAAGCAGCAGGCTTTCCAGGCCTAATCACAGTGCCCATTTCAAAGGCGAGAATGCCAATTAAAACTGATAGGGCTCAATATGGGCTTTTGGGCTGCCACAGCAAGGAACAGCACAGCCAGCATGAAAATCAATCACCCCCCTGTTTTCTGGTCGGGAGAAACAGTTTGCCAGTCGGTGATCTAAAAGGAGTTTTGGATAAATACTCTGGCTCAATTAGGAGCTGTAACAGGGCAAAGGGGAGAGACTCACAGGGTCATAGAAGAAGATAGAGATGTATCAATCCACACTCATAACTTGTGTGATGTTAGGAATCTGGTGGTCTATGATCTCCACTTCTAAAAGGAGGAAAAGTGAGCAAGGTTGACTTTGATATTTATATTAGGCGTGAATGGACTGCAGAGTGTCATGATCAGTCAGTTCAACATTTCCAGCAACTTTTATCTCACCTTAGTTCAGTTTAATTAGCATAAAAATTCATTTCATACATCAATTTGACATAATAAGAGAACATGTTGTGTATTTCACCTCAGCAAAGTTTAAAGAGTAGTTTCACAGTGAGGAAAATATGCATCTTTTCTTCCTTGCTGATCGTTAAAAGAGGACTCCAACTGAGACACAAGAAGCAGAAGCTGGCCTAAATAACATAGCAATGATCTTTTTGTCCGTGTATTGAAGAGGACCAAAAAGTAGGTTAAACCTCCAAGTTTTGATTTGATTCAGTTTGAGTTTATTTGAGCAGAAAGGCAAAAAGCAAGAACATATAACAAAAAAACGGCTGTTTTTCTAAATGTTTTACAAATGGCCTCCACCGAAAGATGAAACGAATACTTGTCAATCACTAACACAATTTAATCAACATGTAAACATATTGCGATGTGAAAATAATTCAGTACAAGTAGTGAAATTATTCCAAAAGGACCTAATTACAAGAAGCACTGATCCAAAAGCAGATCCTAGGCATTAGCTGACATCGTTCCTGAACAATCAAAGCTAACAATCACCAATACTCATTGGAGGTTCAGGCTCCACAAGAGCTGAATGTCAAAATTACCACAGCTTGCCACCAAGTACATCATAAGCACTGTTCGTTATACTCTGCTGAAGCAATTTAAGGTGATGTCCAGTATCTTGTGATGTGTGCATGTGTGTGGTGTTGCACAGAAAAGTGCGAGGTCTAACGCAGTCTGACAAGCTGATAACACATTTCTTGTCATGTCGTTTTATATCACTAACTAATAAAGATTGATTGCCCTTTGTTCCCTGTCAAACAGTGTTTCTACTATTACCCTGTTGCTGCTACAGTGAGTTTGTGTGACTGTGTGTGCGTAGGGTGAGAGAAGCTCAGGGCTTTCCTAACCACAGGTCAGAATCTGGCTGGATCCAGTCCTCTCCCATGATACTTTGCAGGCGGAACTCTTTGAAGTACTCCAGGCGATGGCTGCGAGACAGACGTAGAGGTGAATTATATGAAGAGTTATGCAAACACCAGTAATCATTTACACTAACTTCTAACATGTTTTAACAGTTACACAACACAAACACTTTAAGGAGTTATGAGGTGTCCTTTTTAACCACTGAAGGGGAAAACAGATGCAAAAATGCAGACTACTCAAAAGTCAGTGAACACTATCTTTACAGCAGCTGGCTACTGACAGGCAGAGACGAGGAAATAAGAGGACAACATAGGTGGGAACTCAAGCCTTGCCAAGCACTGGTTCTCTACTTACCTCTCTATACTGACAAACATGTTCTTTCTTGATCATAACTTCTAACCTTCCTCTCCGTAGGTGGTACCGTCTATGGGTTGCATTATTATGTACAACAAGGTATGAAAGCAGTGGTGGTGACACAGTGGGACAACAGGGTTCATATATGTGAAACCATTGCTTCTGAGAAGACTTTGTATGTGTGGAGTCCCTTTAATCACATCAACTTTTGTTTAAGAAGTGCTTTTCATATAAAAAGTACCACAATGTGCCTTACATAGAAACTATTTATGTGCATTAAAAACAAGTCTTTACAAACCCAAGCATAAAAAAACACTCTTTCACGTGCACTCATGCATGCACTCACCCTAACACCACCACTGCAACCACCCACAACTGGCCTCAGTATCTTTACCACTGTATTAATGAGAAAAGAAACATTTGGCTTGAAACTGCTGAAAGGAAACAATATCTTGGGGATTTGTTTACATCATGACCACACAGACCGGTGTCACAGAAAATGAGCCAGATCAGGGCAGCTCGGGGTTCACACAGCAGACACTGCAGGACCCTCACAGTGCCCCAGACAAGGGCGATCACTGAGGGAACAACCCTGCAAACCAGGCAGTACTCTTTCTGATTCCCATCATTTTATCTGAAACTGACTCTGATTGGCTCTTCTTTTCTACCTGTCATCTCATTTGTTTCATAATTATCTCCATAATGATCTAATTAACCAGTTCTCTTATTGAAGATTTGACAGCTGAATGGGATGAGTTTCACACTTATTAAGTACTGAATGAACTGTTTTTAACACAACAAGAATAATCACATTTTGACTATCTTTTTTTTATTCTATCGAAAGCCTGGGCATACTTACAAGTTTGGCTTTTGGCCTTCAGATATCTCCTCTTTTGGGATGGGGTAGAGAGCTTCATATGTACGTTTCTCTCCTGAACCATGGATGGCATAGGAGTTCATCTTGTTGACGTTGGGAGGAAAGTATGACCAGGGAATCAGCGCTTCACCCATCCATGTATCCCCTGTGATTGTGGCTGTGAAGACCATTGGAAGCTGTTGCTGGAGAAATAAATAAAAATAAAAATAAGACACATCTTCCATGCCCCTACTACAAATAAAAATCCTATAAATGACTTCTTAGACTTCAGCATACCACAAATGCTTGGCCAACTCCTGACAGTAATAATATGAGGTGCTGTCCATGTCTTAAGAAAAATACAGAGATGTTTCATTACTTTACTTTAACAAATATATCACACACAGAGAATAAGAACTTAGCTCAGTACTTACGGGCAAAGCTCCACCTCGAGGTAATTTTCTGTGTTGCTATCAAGGAAGAAGGATTCCACAACTCACAAGATAAAAAAAGAAAGAAAATTAAGATAAGACTTTATTTTCTTATTAATAAACTGCTTAGGAGCTATTATTAACTTTATCAGTAGCTACAAAAAAATAATTAAATCATTTAGGTAATTTATCCCAAAGTTACAGTACAACAAACACGTGAGAATATACAATAATAACAGCACATAAACTTTTTTTAATAAGATAAAAGCACCAGCACACTCATTAACATAACAACATGCTCATTATCTACTTCCACTGTAATGGGGTGGGTTTCCTATCTATTAAGTAACATTAATGAGGCCAAATATGTTGGGCTCATTAACCGAAAATCGAACTTCCTTAAGGTCAATTAGAACGGATTGTTATTTCTCAACCTCATTACAAAGTTTAATTGCTATGCAACGTCATAATGATAATGTAGTTGCTATAATGGTCTCATAAACACAGCCTGGCCCTCGTTTTTCAAAGTACATTGGACTTCATGCACATTTTTATGTCAGCTTGCAGAACACCTTAAAATTGCATAATATGTAGGAGGTTACTTATGACTGGAACAACAATGTCACAGTGTGTAAGACAAATAGAGGAAGCAGCGGAAACCATAAAAGCCACAAGCCATAAGATCAACTACTGGGAGGTTAATAAAATTAATTTCTAATCAACTCTGACTGTTAGGAGTCTAAAAGTGGGGTATTTGTGCTGTTTTTCATTTGATTAGGAATTTCTTTCAAAAATAAAAGCTTGTTATATATTCCATCAAAACAAATGTTCTTGCTTGCAAGAACAAGAAAAAAAGTTATTTTTTGTTCTGGTCCATTCATCCTCCAAGAGAAGCTGCATCTGCAATGAGGCAGGGATGTCTGCATTTATGCACAATGAACAACTGACCCGTTATATTTCATAATTAACAAGAAAATGTGTGCGTGGTAGGGCAGGTTATGCATGTGACTGTGTCCGTGTCTTTACATGCCACATGTGTTGTCAAAATGTACTTTCTCACCACCTGAAACAGCTGTTTTATTAAAATCATCTGTTCAGTCTGGGAAAGGGAAAATGGCAAATGTGTGTCATGCTTTTCTGCGTTTACCACGCCCACCTCAACTGTCGGACCAATCGCACAAAACTTCTCGGAGCCCAGCAGGAAAAAAGTTCTGCCAGCCTGGTGTGTGAAGACCTGTCCTCAACCACGTCCACAAGAACAAAATGACGTCATTTTCTTATTGGCCTTAAGAAAAATAAAAAAAATCCTTGCTTCTCATGGAAGATATACTGTAACAAGTTTTAATTTGGCATCCCAGAAAACATTTTTCTGGCTTAAAGTTACATTTACAAGAGAGGATTACTTTACATTTGTATTAACTTGATAACAAGACACTAGGCTGAGAAAAGAGGGAATTCAGGTAGGCCTTAAGATAGTAAAGGACTGGCTAACAAATAAATAAATTATATTGTGACAGACCTTGTTATTTTTAGGTTATGTGATTTTATTTAACAATTTTCGATTAATCTTGTTTTTATCTTGTGTGCTCAACCTCAGTAACCACATCGACATTGACCAGACACACCTGGATTAATCAGTTTGTCCAGTATTGAAAGACATGAAACAAAGGAGCTGACCTAAGTTCAGGAAGTAGCAGAGTTGTGCATTAAGCCAATTGTCCATCCAAATATTCCTCTACTGGAGAGAAACTGATTTTAACTTTGACAACAAATCAGTCAAAGCTATTCCTTTATAAAACTGCAAACACTGTGTGAGAGAGAGAGAAAACCAACATTACATTTATACCCACCTTCATAGTTCCAGAGTCCAGGGAAAGCTTGACTGGGGGGGCCTGCAGGAGCTTCAGGGTCATTGAAGAAAGGGCCAAATACTTGCATCTTCAGCCCTCCTAACCCAGGGGAAAAGACAATCTTGATGGGGTCATGATTTACAGGGTTGCTGTCCCAAGTGTGCTGAATCTCAATCTCCATTTGCTTGAGTGGGCTTAAAGAAAAACAAATGTTAGAAAGATAATGCATTGTTCAGAACAGGAAGTGTACCAGTACTTACAAAGATTCACAACATAGCAGAATCACAGCCAGTGCTAAAAACCTAAAACCATGAGCTTCCTTCATGTTGTCAAGCCTTTTCACTTGCTTCAACGAATGTGCTGCACAAAACCGTGTGAAGGCTAATACATATCATGTTTTACTATAAAAGCAAGTTGTTATCAAATTAGGTCTAGTGTCGTAAATATTTTGTTACTCATTAACCACACAATAATTGCCTTAGTGATAGCGGGAACTTGACTGTATCAATGTAATCTTTTGTGGTTAAAGTTTTGTGATTGTGGCTAAAGACCGAAGCTAATATCACTTTAAAAACACAACACCCAAGAACGTCAATAAAACTGTTAGCATTAAACCAGACTCATTTGCTCGCTAAAGTTTTCTACGTGCAGAAGAAGTAATGATAATAGAAATACATTCACACAGGTAAACCAAAATTGTTTTTACTTTCATGGGAAAACGTTGTCTTTCGACGCAATATACCATAAAATACTAAAACCAAAACAGTGAATTCCCATAACATGCAACATATACTTCCCGATTCGATAGGAACAATGTGGACATTCGTTGTCTGCACGGAACTATTTCAGAGGTGCACACCTCCGTCATTGTTTTGCTTCAAAACGGTAGGCGGAAAAATAATTTTAAATAAAAAAATTTTTTATAGCATGTAGAAAAAAATACGTTCAGTAATTGTTTAGTATATTAAATATATGTTACACGTGGGAAACATGGCTGCACTTTTGAAACAAATAACTGTTAAAACACATATTCAGTCCGTAAAGTAAAGCTGTGATTGTTAGCAGATGGTATCCATGGGTAACACGGTGGAAAGCTATCTTACAACAATTGATTAATGAGGAATTTTAGTCGTAAGCCGACTTTGTCTGCTCTAGAATATCAAGTTGGTCCATAAAATTGCTCTAAACATTTTTCTTGTCGGTATAAAATAAGTATTTGTTTCTATTTAAATGAAAAAGTCTTTGTGAATACTCGTTGTAAGTCTACTAATTATCCGTTCCTGTTTAGACTACGCTACAAAGATGGAGGAAGAAGTTGAGTTTTTGCGTGATCAAGGTAAGGGTAGTTGAATGGAGAGGATAACTTACTTCTCAGGCATTTCCAGAATTCCTTTTCTTTTTTGCCCTCTTGGGACTTTACTTAGGGCATCGTATCAGTCATTCTTAACCTATGTGTACTTTCTTGTCTAACCTTTAAGAGTAACACTAATAATTATTTATGGTTTTAATCAAACCCAAATATATATATTTACCATTATGCCTTCAATATACTAAGTGTTTTTTCTTCTGTTTTGATGAAATAGTAAAAAAAAAAAAAAAAAAAAAAAAAAAGGATATGCTTACTATGATGATGATTACTTTCAATGTAAAGCCCTTTGGGCTGTCCTGTACACGAAAGGTGCTATATAAATAAACCTACCTTGTCTTGCCT
>JBAMHV010000004.1:22575997-22611102 GCA_037177535.1 Pseudomugil gertrudae | reverse complement strand
TCAAGTCTGTTGTCCAGCAGAACTCCAAGGTACTTGTATTCCTCCACCACCTCCACCTCCTCTCCCAGTATGGAAACTGTCCCATGTGTATTCTTGTTCTTTCTGAAGTCAACAATCATCTCTTTTGTTTTGTTGGTATTCAGGATGAGATAATTGTCCATCACTGATGGACAGAAGCAATGTCAATTTATTCTTTCCTAATGCTACACGTATATATTTATATTGATTTTGGTCATATTTTTCAGTTTGTTTAATTCTCTCTATTCTTCATTACATTTTTTTTTTTTTTTTGCTGTGGGTCTGCCAAATAAGGTCGTGGACTTCGGTTAACCACTTGCGTGAATCTGACACGTAAACTAACCAATAAAATGTTTCTCTGCCGGGAGATTAGCGTATCGCTGCTATAAAGCTACAAACATGACGAAACAGGGTAGAGTTTAACTTTCTGCAACCTGGAGGGAGGCGGGGCATGATGGTACTCATTCACATTTAGCACCAAAACGAGTTGCTCTGAAGATGCACCTCAGAACAGGAGTTATAAGGTGTGTGTGTGTGTGTGTGTGTGTGGAGCGAGAATCACCAAGAATTCAGACTTAAGCATTCTGGTTCTACTTTATATGAATGATTTACATGTTAAAAGGACAGATTTAAAAGCATGATATATCTCCTTTAAAACTCCTGAAGATTGTCAGCGATCATTTAACAGTTTCTCAGGTATTTTAGTGTGTAAATCACTGGGGTAAATTGTGATCGATGGCTTACTTTAGGTGATCTACAGAAGCTTTTTTGGCATTTTATATCCCAACCAGGAGCTTTTCAACTCTGCAAAAAATGTAACAATAAAGGTATTTATTTATTCATCCATATTAATCAAATGTTAACACTGCTTTTGACCATTCAGACAGCTTCACTTCACTGTTGTCCAATTAGGATCAGCCACATATCAAAAGCAGAGTAGAAAGTTCAGTCTGTGCGTGTATGTGTGAAGGAGAATATGTTGTGTGTTCTTTAAATTGTCATGTTGTAAAGGTTCACTTTGTTTTAATATGCAGAAATAGTTTTTATATTGTAAAGCACTTTGTGAAAAGCGCTTTACAATCTAATTTAACTTAAAGGCTTGATTTGTAAAGAACAAAAATAGACTTTTTGACATACAGTGGCGGCAAAGACCAGCTGAATTGTATTTGGTTTTGTGAGGAGAGTAAGTAAATAGTAGCAAACTCTAAATGGCTGGAAAAAGAGTGTAAATATGTAAACAGTTACTGATGCATGTTTGTTGTAATGTCAATATATTTCTCTTGAAAGGCTAGGCTAATAGAATTATATGATATAGATGAGAACAGGCTTGATCACTTTTCCCTTTTAGTAATAAATTCATTTTTTTTGTTCTGGTTGGCCTTTATGGTGCTATATATATATATATATATATATATAATATTGATAATTCATTTTACACTTTTTTTGTCACATAATCTGACTAATGCTGCTTTTCTGAAAAAAGCATGCCTGGATGTAGGCTGTGCTAAAGGTTGACCTACATGCACTATGACAGACAAAACAAACAAAAACAAGTAAATCAAAAGTAGCAGAAATGGTCTTGGACTTTTAGAGGTTAAGCCCGCAGTTCAAGTTATCTCAGCTTGTGTTTATTTTAACAGGCTCTGTTGTTGAACGCTTATGGGTCAGGAGTTTGCAACTATTAATGCAAATCCAACCAGTCCTCACAAGTTCTGTTCATCCTGCGATATTTGTTTGTAATTACTGCAACTTTAATGCAACTTTGACATCTGTCAGCACTTCTCTGCGTCATCTAAAATCCAAACATCATCTTCACTCCTTTCTTTTGGATTATTAATCAGTCAGATGTGTGAGAAATGTGTAGCATCTGCTGTTTGAAATCACCACACAGCGCAATAGTGAAAAGATGTCTCTCTAAATGATTGAAAAATCAAAATATGTGTGAATTGGCCACAGAATAGGGAGTCTGGTGCTAACGATCTTTTTTTTTTGTTCTTTCACCCTGGTCAGTTTATCCTCGAAGATTTGTTGAATATAAATATAACTTCTCTTTGAACTATATTAACAAAAAATACATTGAAATCTTTATTAAGCTGTATTCATTAAATCTTTCCTCAAGTGCATCATCAGATAAAGCCAGTGATGTACTACAATTTTACCGTAATAAAGATTTACCCCAGTATGCTGGAAATTTAGTTGCCTCTTCCTGTGTTAGTGCTCCAACATTTCATATAGTTTCATGAATTTTAGTTTGTAAGCTTCTGTTATGTTGTTAAGGAAAATACAAGCAGCAGCTTCCAGATGCCTCAGCTCTCACTTCGGCAGACATAATAAGAAAAGAAGTAGCTGTGCAATACTTCTATCTCAGTTTGGATACACCAACATAGATGTGACTGATGTGTGATGGCTGCAGGGATTTTTTGAACTGAGAAGATACGAGGATGTTTGTCATCTGTATCCATAGGGTAGTCGACTGGTGTGGGTGTGAGTGTACGTGAAAAGACAACAGAATATCTCTGCTCAGTTTTACTCTTTTACACATTCAACTAATTTGAGGTTTGTCACCATCTCACATTCTTACATCCCTCGTTTAACATTATTTTCTAATTTACAGCATTTCTCAGGTGTGAGTTGTTCAAGAATCATTCTTTAGTAATGAAAAATGAAGAAATTGAGACAATAGAGCGTTTGCAAATTAATTTAGTCACTACTCATCTGAGAATTAATTTGCAACAACTTTGATAATTATAAAATAATTAGGAAATTTGAAAAAAGCTAAGATCTCCAGTTTTTCAGTCTTTTTTTGTTTTTGCAGATCTGACTTTTAATTTATCTGGTAAGAAAAACTAATGTATATCCTTTTTTAATATCTTAATTCTCCCACAGAGGATAAGACGTAAGTAATCAGTTGATTAATCAAGAGATTAAATGAGGATTTAATTGATAGTGAAAGCTGCATTTGTAAAAAAAAAACAAACAAAACGAACAGCTGACTAACATTTTATAAACTTCAGAAGCACAGATTAAATATTGTCTCGCATATGGGGTTCTAACATTTGCTTCATTCATTGCTTCCTTTGGATTTGTAGAACAATTCCAGACCTTACGGCTCTTAAGTGTGGCTTCAGACCACCGGATGCTGCCCCACTGAAAAGCTTCGTGTGGATTCTGAAATTTCATTCTGTGTTTACTGAACTGCAGTGTTGCTTGAATTTGTTGGTACTGGTTCGGAAGTTTGCTTCTAAGATCGACTTTTATTTTTTATTTCATATTTAATTTATGTTGTATATGCAATTAGAAAATAATAATCATACTTAAATTGGTAGACAAAAACATATAAAACACAACTAAACATAATTACATTATGCAAAAAGGAGTGGAGAAGTACAAACTTATATTACCCCACCCCTTCTTAACAACCATCACTGTTTTACTATGTAGCTTCCTGTCACAATAATAATATATTAGATATAATATATACCTTTTCCTCTATAGTAGTTATATTCTATATAATATCAAAGATAAAGGCATTAATATAACATCTATATACATTCAAAGATAAACAATAAAATATGTTAAATATAATTTTTTATTTAATTTCTGCATGCAGTAGAGAACACCAGAACATATTCACCTTGGTTTTGACAAAGATAGATCATGAAAACCTAAGCTGCTTTATATTTAGATATGCATGGCAACAGAAAGCAAGACATGATGTTATTTGAGTGAAAGTGGAGCTGTATGTTTTTGTGTCTTGAGTCTAGGAGCGGGTACAAGCCATGGAGATGTGGCAGACAGCAACCCAGGAGCTGGACCGGCTACAGCAGGTTTACCAGAAGACCATCACTGACAGGCAGCTTCATGATGCTCAGAGGCAGCAGATTCAGGTTCACTTTTCCCACATTCATATCCAGAAGAGGCACATTATAAACAAATCTTACATCTGCTCAAGACATATGTAGACATTTCACCACTAGATGGCGCTGTGATGTTATCATTAAGGTTAATTGAAGTTGTTTAGATTCTGTTAATTCATAATATAAGCAGGGGGCACTTACTAGGAGTTGAAAGCTATTGATGCTCCCCCCTCCCCAATTCACAGGACCAGCTTGTTCAGTTCCAGCAGCACGCTTACAAACTCCAAGTGGCCAATCAGAAACTGGAATCGGTGAGTAATGCTTAATTAAAAGTGTGTTAAATTACTGCCTCCCAATTAGCCATGGGAACGAAATGCTGCACACTTTTCCGAAATGAACCCTGCTCTAATAATTAATCTTGTAACTAAATTAATTGGTTTCTAAATCCCTCTGGTAGTCAGCCAGAAGTGTCTAGTTGTATAATGGGCTGCCAGCTCACTTGGTAATCCTGTAACTATCTCAGCCTTTTCTTTTTCTAACATGTACTGCTGTACACAAACCTCTCTCTCCTGCTCTCCTCTCTTTATCTCTCTTTATTTCTCACTCTCCTCTCTCACTATCTTTCTCTCTTACTCACTCTCTTACTCACTCATTCACAGTCACTGATAAATATCAGACTGTTAAATATCAGACTTAACTGAGGTCAGCCTTACTATGAATATTTAGACAAAAACAAGTAACAGACTCACACATATTGCTTAGTTTGCTCACTTACCTGCTTTTGGCCACAGCACAGTATGTGAGGACGTAGTATTGTTATACTATATCCTTCTAATGCATTTTTAATGAGTGGGTGAGCCTTGGGCTTTACCTTCTCAGGATCCCAATGCAAGCAGCCTTTTCAGTTACTACTTCTGAGAGCAGCTGAGTTTGGTTGCAGTGGAGGACTGATACGGGGTTTGTTCTGAAAGGACATAAAGTTTGAGGGCAAAATTTTAGTTGACACTTACTTTGAAACTTTACTTAAAGCGGAGTGTCTGGAAGGATGCCATACAAATGGAAGTCTTGTCTTTCCTGCCACACACAGACTAACCAGCAGCTCCTGAAGACGGTGACAGAGCAGAGCACGGAAATGGAGGCGCTGCACAGTCAGCTCCGGTAACTAAACAGTTTAGGGATTCATAGCAGCTGACACAGAAGAATTAGTTTGTTTTGTTTGTTGTTAATGCATGCAGCCAGGTGCACAACAAATTACCATTTAGGATCTGGATTTCAGATCAAGTTAAGAGGTTTGTTTCATGCTCTGCAACTGGCACACATAAGAATGAACGTCTGAACATTTTCAAGTTGATATTTTGGACACATGGTTAACTCTGTTCTAACTGTGTAGTCTCTAATTGCATAAAAAGAACTAAGCTGCACCTCTGAATGCAGTGTAGAAATGTCTGTAGTGTTTTGCACACTTTTCTTTTTAATCTATTATTGTTGATAATGATGATGATAATAATAATAGTAATTATAATAATAACCATAGTATTATTTTTATTTCATTCAGTTAGTGCACTCAGAGTGCAGGCAGCCAAGGATGTAATTGTTGAAATGGAATTAAGGATGTGTTATGTTAATGAAAGTTGAAGGAAGACTTCTTATTTTTAGAGGAAATCAATTTAGTGAGAATGTTTAGACTGTACATTGAATATAAAGTGACAGCCAACAGCTGGTTTGTCAGTTTCTACTGTCACCGTCAGGTTGCCAAGAAATCCAGCAGGGCTCCGGGAAGCCATTGATGGCAGCTGGACCAGGACATAACTTCCAAAAAAGAAAATGAATGTCTCTTTTCTCCAATTCTCATACAGATTCAACAAACAAAATATAAGTTGCCTGCCGGTGACCTTTAGAAAGCTCACTGACAAATATTAGTTGTAATGCAGATGTTAATATTAATGAGACTTTCCGGACTGACACAGACAGGCTAAAGCGGAACTTAGGACAGCTGCAGCCAAAGTGGATGAGATGACCAAACTGTTGCAGAATTTTCAGGAACAAATGCAGAGACGAGTGAGTAAATAGAGAGAAAAGAAAATATTTTAAACAAACTTAAATCACAGAGATGTGTAATTTTGCATCCTCACTCTGATGGTTGGATTCATGTAATTAGGAGGAAGATTTGGCCGAAGCTCAGGGCCGTGAGGATGCAGCAGACAGACGACTCCAACAGCTTCAGACAACTTTGAGCCAGCTAGAAACCAGGTGAGTATTCTTATTGTTTCACTGTCTAGTTCTCTTCATAGCAAAGGGAATTCACTGTAGGCTGTGAGAATATCATTAAATTTAACATTCATATTTTAACGTCTTATGGCCAGGTTTTTGACTTTCCCTCCTCTGCTCGTTTTCTACTATTTTTCTCCATTTCCAGGCTAAAAGTTGCATTGCAGGATGCAGAGGCAGTTCGCAGAGAGCAAGCTGTGTGGGAGAGAAAGGTGGGGGAGCTCCAGGCCCGTTGTTCCACCCTAGAAGAGGAGAAATATGAGGCTCTGTCCAAAGTCCGAGAGAGTGTTCAACTAGCTGAGGAGGCATCATTGCAGAAAGACCAGGTGATTTCTCTTCTTCATCTTAATGCATGACAAGAATCCACCTGAGAGTTTTCACCCTAAAATGTGTATCTGTGCCTGTTTTTTATCTCCCCGTAGGCCTTGCTAAGAGAGAAACAGAAGATTGAAGAGCTAGAAAAGACGAAGGAGGCCATCAAACACTTAATTCAGGAGGCAGCAGTTCGAACCAGAAAGGAGGTAGACAGCTGTTAAATAGCTGAACTAATATATCTACAAAGAGTGATAGCAGTTGGTTAAAACATTTTTATTAAAGGAATTAATTTGTTTCTATATTTGGTTGCTGCCTGATTACTAAGTCCTGGTGCTATGCACGAGATTTTAGTCTTATGACTTAGAAATCAGACATTTTTATTACCTTTGTTAAGGCAGAGATCATGTATTTGGCAGTTTTTTATTTCTCTAATTTTGATTAAGTTTGCATGAAATCAACCGATCACTGCTTGGATCCAAGTATTTTTAAAGGATTCCCTACTAATGGACTTCTGTTGCCATTAGAGCCACTGATTAAAAAATAATGCCCACAGTTATTGGCTTAAAAACAGAAAATCACAATGGAGGTCTGCACTTTCTGAGTTCTTCTACTTTATAATTGGTTTTATATTTAAAAAACAACTTTTAGTTGAATTAGAATATAATAACTAGAATTCTGTTATTTTACATGTGCAACCTCAACCAGGCTTCTTGATTACTTTGCTATTAAGAAGTCTTCTCTATTATTTCATCACACTAACTGAAGCATTTGGTTCTGCTGGTGATGCTTCAGTAGTAGTAGTTTTTTTTAACCTACCAGGTACTTCTTTAATGAAGCTGGAGGATGGTTCAATATTGCAGCCAAAATAGACATTTTTTCACCATAATCCCTTGTATCGCTCGCTCATCCTTATATAAAGCTGTTCAGGTGGAAGACAAGCGTTTGTAATGAAGAATTATTCCCCAAACTGCCTACAAATGCTTGTCAGGCCCGAGACTTGCCTCAGGATTTCCTGAGTTATTCACAGTTATGCATACAGTTAACAGTTATTCACTGTTATTACATTACCTGCACAGTTAGCAGGGGTTTTGATGATTCTGTCTAACTTCTTACATTTACAAGCCACGCTTGCAAGCTTGGCTGAATGTGACAGAAATTGTCAGATTCACTCTAATCTGACAGTCATGTGCAAAGGAGTGCTGAAATGTTGCCAACAGAAGCAAGCAACGTGGTTGTAAACAACAAGGGTTTTAAATCCTCTAAATCTTTTAATTTGTGCTGGATGAGGGAATGCATTTAACACGTTAAAAGCTGTCACAATTCACTTTGGTGAGAGTTTCAATGCGTTGTTTTAGGGTGGAAATAAAAGAAATTAATGTTCTGATTGTTTTAATTTGTCCCATGATTATTTGTTTTTACTTTTACGTTTATTTTCCTAAATCCCAAGGCTTTCTAAAAGTTTAATAGTACTCTTGTGTTCTTTTAGAAACCTTTAGTCTCTACAGAAGCTGCAGTTTCCCTTCTTATTTAAATGATTTGTGCAGAAATGTCCTTATCTTAACAGATCTGCTTATTGACTCACTGAATTTGGTGTCCTTATTCTGTTTTTTGCTTTGTTTGTATTTTTGTCCCTTCGGTGAATGTTGCTGGAGGAGACAGACCCGTTGCTTAAACCTCGGCTTTGTGACTTTATCTTCAACAGGTGGAAAATGTGCGCAGACAGTGCAACATCCAAATCCATCATATGGCAGAAGAGCTGTCTGCACTGCAGCTGGTAACAAACAGCCTTTCCTGCTAAAGAGAGATTTCTGTTTAAATCTAAATCGCTAAATCCTTTTTGTATCAGCTTCTCTCCTTATTCTGTCTTCAACAAGCCTCCTCCATGACACCTCTTGTTCTCTCTTCTCACCTCTTTCTAGGAGTGCTCAGATAAAGAGTCTCAGATTGAAAGGTCCCTGCGTGAGAGAAAAGCTGTAGAGGAGGAACTGGAGAAGGTATCTGTAAAGGCACTAGTGAACACACAAGAAAGAAACTGCTGAAGCTTGCACTAAAGATTTTATAGGACTTAAATATATGGTTCTAAAACTGAGTTCATGCAGTGCAGCGGGTATGGCAGTAATTGCTGCAGTTTTTTGTTTAAGGTGTATAAGGAGGGCAGAGCAGAGCCAGAGTTTAAGAAGATTGATGCCCTTCATCAGAGGTGTCTAAATGCTGAAAGAGTCAAGGAAGACATAAGTCTCACTCTGCAAAGTACCCAGAACAAGCTGAAAAAGATGGAGATTGAGTAAGGCTTATTTAGCAACTGCATATTGGGTTTACTCCGAAGTTTCTTTGGCCGAAATTAAAGATCCACCTTCATCATTCTCCAGTTATAGTGAGGAGCTTTCTCGGTGCCAGGAGGAAGTGCGGCGACTGCAGGGCTCGCTGGCTGCGGCCCGGGATGACTGCATTGGCGTCAGCGAGGAGCGGCTCCAGCTGCAACAGGAGAACCTGCAGCTCCGCAGAGAGATGGATGAGCTTCGTAAGGCTACATTGCTGGTCCAAAAGAAAGCCAAGCAGCAGGTAATGAGCACAAATGGGAATTGTAAAAGTACAAATCAGTCAGTTCACATAAAATGTTGTACACAAAGTACACAGCAAAATAATCTTTAACTTTTACAAAACAAAAATATTTAAAGTATTATGGAATAAGTTAATAAAGTATTCAGAAGCTTTTTTTATTGGTCAGTAGAGTAAAGCTGAATCAAATAAAGGGAGATATTGATGGTAAAAGATAAAAATATAGGGGGCTGTATCATATTGACATAGTGATGTACTTAACTCCGACTCCTCTACTCCTCCCATTTTCCTCTAATTAATTTGAATCTGTTAGAATAATTGGAGATATGTAAACCAAAACAACAATCTAAATTAGAAAAGCACCGAGTGCACAAACCTCTGCCAAGCATCTAATTTCTGCCCTAGATTACTTGTCATGTTCATTTTACATGGATACACTGTTAATTTACTAAATACATCGATCAATAATCAATAGTTGTATTGTGGTTTTTGTTGCATATTTATATCCTAATGGGTTCTCTTGCAATGATGAAGTTTCCAAAGATTATTAGTTCTGTTCTGGATCTGGTTCTGTTCTAGTATCCAGAACCAGTCATGCCAGTCATGCTTCTCAATACAAAAAAAAAAAGGCAACTTGATCTAGGTTGGCGTCAGATGATATGATTTTGAATAATTTATATTACTGGTATCACAAAGAGCTTTATTCACTTCTGTTGTTTACTGCTCAGCAGTGGGACATTTGATAATTTGATGGATACTATAGCTTTCATTGTGACCACAGATAGATAGATAAACTATTTCAGTGCAAATTGGATAAGTTGGGTTGTTTCTCACCTTTACTCAATGTGGTCCTTTCCTAGATTTTACAGATGGAGCAAGAGTACAGCCTCAAAGAGCAAGGACTTGATGCACGTGTTCGGGAGCTGGAAGAAAGCAGTCGAAGCTCTAATGTTGATCTGACTCGCCTTCTTACAGCACAGCAGAAAAGCACTCAACGATGGAAGGAAGAGGCTAAGAACCTTGTGCAGTCCTTCGAGACTAAAATCTTGAGTATCAAGTAAGACTTTAAGTTAAACAGGCTTACATTCTTCTACAAAAAGTTGTTATATGGATTTAAACTATTCAGGTGTTTCAGATGGAAGTATATACAGTTGTGTTCGTATGTTTACATACCCTTGCAGATTTTTTTTGGCCATTTTTTTTGTGGAATATGAATGTTAACACAAAAACTCTTCTTTCACTCCTAGTTGGTTCTTGGGTGAAGCCATTTATTATCAAACAGTGTTTACACTTTTAAATTATATTAACAGAAACTGTACAAACAAACAGTTTACATACCCCAAGTTTTAATACCTTGTATCACCCCCTTTAACATCCGTGACAGCTTGGAGTCTTGTGGTAGTTGTGGATGAGGCTCTTTATTTTGTCCAATGATAAAGCTGCTTATTGTTCTTGGCAAAAGGCCTCTAGTTCCTCTAAATTCTTGGGCTGTCTTGTATTAGCTGCATACTGAGATTTCCCCAGAGTGTCTCAGTGATATTGAGGTCAGGAGACAGACATGGCCACTCCAGAACCTTCTCTTTATGCTGCTGTAGCCAACGTCAGGTCCACTTGGCTTTGTGTTTTGGATCATTATCATGTTGGAATATTCCAGTATGTCCCATGCGCAGCTTCCAGGCTGATGAGTACAAATTTTCCTCCAGTATTTTTGATAACATACCGCATTCATCTTGCTATCAATTTTAACAAAGTGTCCTGTGCCTTTGTAGCTCACACATCCCCCAAAAACATGATCCACCTCCAATGTTTCACAGTAATAATGGCGTACCTTTCATCATAGGCCTCGTTGACTCCTCTCCAAATGTAACTAAAAGTTCCATTTCATCACTCCAAATGATTTTGTTCCAGAAGTGTTGAGGCTTGTCTGTGCTGTTTAGCATGTTGTAAACAGGATTTTTTGTGGGATTCACGTAGTGATGGCTTTTTTCTGGTGATTCGACCATTCTTCAAGTGCCTCCTTATGATCCACCTTTAAACATCCACACTACTTTTTTTAGAGAGTCCTGTATTACAGCTGAAGTCATCTGTAGGTTTTCTTTGCGTCTTGAACAACTTTCCTGACCGTTGTGGCAGACATCTTTTTTTGGTCAACCTGATTGTGGTTTGGTTTCAACAGTAACACTGCTGATTGGCATTCTCAGTTCCTTGGATATCTTCTTATGTGCAAGGTTCTGCCAGGAGCCCCGAAACTCACTGAACCCTTTTTTAATGCCCACACTGATACAAGCAGACAGACAGGTGTGGATGGTTACCTTTTTAGCCATTCAAACCAATTTGTGTCAACTTGTGGGCATGTTGTCAGGCCAAAGTCTCAAGGGTATGTAAACATTTGATCAGGGTAATTTGTGCAGTTACTGTTGTCATTATGATTTGAAAATTCTAAACACTGTTGTTTGGTAATAAGTGGCTTCACCCAAACACACCTGACTCAAATGAGTGAGTCATTGTGCAGTACTTCATAGGCTGTTGGATCCATTTTTGTTGAGTCAGGTGTGTTGAAGCGAGAGTACATCAAAAACCTTTGGGACAGTGGCACTCATGTTAATGTGCAGTAATGTGGACTATCATCACATTGAGTCCATCTACCAATAGTTTGAGAGGAACGAGGCAGTGCTCTGTTATTCACATCATTAGCCAAATGGAAGTTGAGCTGGACCCCACATTTTTGTTTATTGAAGTACAAGAAGAGAATCGTGATTGTTGAATCAAAAAAGGACACACCACCGTTTAAATAAGCTTCAAGGCTAAATAGCCTGATTAAAAATGTTCAGCGATGCAGCCTGATGTTTCTGAGGTTAGCTTCTGGTCTGATTAAAAAAAAAAAAGGCAATTCTACTATTTGAAAACTTTGGCCACATTAGAGCAGGTCCTGCTGATCAACTAAAAAAGACTTAGGATGTACACGTCTGGCATGAATTATTCCACAGAGCTGGTAGATTCTTTGAAACACTTCTCCTGATTTGAGAAACCTTTGGCCCATTTACAGTATATTTTATAGCTTTTGCACCTAACCCACCTGGGTTCAGTTACAGAAATAAAAGCCCTTGGCCAAGAAAAAAATTTCAGACTCAGGATCTATTTTTGCTTTAACCCTTGTCTGGGGTCCCTCAGGATTTAATTTTAGGGCCAATGCTTTTTTCATTATATTTTTTTTCCTTTATTCTCGGGAAAACATCTCTTTCTATTATTATGCAGATGACTGCATGTATCCTACCATTAACCCTTTGTAGACTTTAACCCTTTGTATTATCAGGGCTGGATTATTATAATTCCCTCTATATTTAAATAAGTCAGTTCTTGCACATCTGCATCTAGTTAAAAATTCACAGTTTTTAACAGGAACTTAAAAAACAGCACATGCTTCCCTCCACTGGCTGCATTTTAGAGTCCTTTTTTAAAGTCCTTGCATTTGCTTTTAATGTGTTAAATAGATTTGCTCCACCTTATTTTTCTGAGCTTCTCCATCATTATTCTCCTTCCCTCAGGTTAGCTGATTGGCTGCTCCGTGTCATCTTCAGTTTTAACCCAAAGCTCTAAGGGAACAGGACCTTCCCAACTAAATTATGGAACTGCCTACTGTTGCCCATTTCCACACTTTCCAACTATCTATTTTTTAACCTCATCTTAAAACTCTTTCACTCATTGGCCTTCAACCAAACCTCAGACTTGCTTATTTAGTTCATTTATATTTTTATCTTGCTTTGGTTGCCTGTGCTCTGTAGTCACTTTGTATTTATTTACTTATAATACTTACATTAATTTTAACTTGCATATGTTATTGTTTTCTTTATGCTTTTATTTTACCTGCTTTAAATGTTAGCACTTTGTTTACCTGTGGCAGGTGTTAAAGCGCTTTAAAGATGAGGATTTGATTAAGTGACTTTACTTGACATTTTTGAAGGACAGCTCAGTTTCTCAAGTCTTTGAATCCATTGAGAAACTAAAGCACTAGCAGCCTTATAAAACTAAAACATTGTCTGAGAACAACCTCTTGAACCTGGACACTTCTCTTTAAAAATTCAGCCAGCTGTATTCAGTAATCCTTTTTATAAGCCAGATAATGTGAAACAAACATAAAATGAATAAGAAATTGATTGAAGGATATCAGGAAAAGCCTGTTTTTCTCTGCTTACACTCAATGAAATACAACATCTGAATCAGCATATGGTCAGATATTTGCATCCAGAAGGCAAGGCTGCAAACCAGTTTGCATTGCCTCTGATCTGTTGTTTACATTAAATTTCACACTTCAGATTAATATACAAACATACATATATTACACAATTACATTTCAGCAAATTCATAGCATGGCATAAAAGTATTTACTTGGTAAAATTGGCGCTTAAATAGATCTAACTAATGAGCAGAGGTTCTTAGTTTAATCAATACAAAGTTGTACACTTTGAAGCAACTTTGGGCAACAATAGAAGCCTCAAAACGGCACACCTCCCATTTCTCCTGCCAGGAATGGTTTAGACCAACCAGGCTGATTTGGTCGCAGAAGCATTTTCGTGTCTCTGCAGAAACACTCTGCTGGGTTCCAGTCCATGTTGTTGCTGTGTAACATCAGACTTGACTGTTTTCATTAAGCTACTCTGTTGTTTTGGCTGTAGCTATTGACCACATTGACATGGTGGCCTTAAACAATCAGGCCAAATCACAATGGCTAACTTGGTTTTCGTCAGTCTGTCAGGAATTGCCTGCGCCTTTCACCTCATGCGGCATAAAATACAGCACAATAATACAAAAAGGATACGATAGGCATAAAACAGTGAGGCAGAGCAAATATTCTCTGGTTAAAGAAAAGCTGGAAAATGAAGTTCAGCTATGATGAATCTAATGGAAACGGACAAACTAAAATAAAATCTTCTTGAACTTGCATGAAATACATAAATACTTAATACAAGACAGTGTTATAAAAGAATGAATATGTCTCAATACTCTGGTGTCTTGGGATTGTATTGCATCAGTTTTATCATTAATATTACTTCAGAAAGTAAAACGAAAAATCAACGATTGAAGCTTTTCTGCTCCGAGCAAAGGTCGGATCTTTGATTTGTTCTAAATGCTATTCTAAGCATTCATAAACTAAAGCTTTTTAAAGCTTTTTGTTGTTTCCTGGTAATTTTAGGTTCTCATTCCTTCTTTTTTTCTGTTTTTAGGACGGAACTGAATCGGCAGAAGCAGCGTTCACACGAATTGGAGGTGCAGCTTGAAACAAACCATAATGCTATTTTAGAGGTTTGTATGACACATGAAGCCTCACACAAATGCTAGAGTTAATTATTTTAGGCTAAATATGGAACATAACTAATTCTCAATTAATTCTCATAACGCTAATTAAGATGCCTATTCAGCGAGATTGTCTTCAGCCTGATGAAATGAGCTAACTTTTTTAAAGTATAGAGCAGTCTTCATAAAACATGTTTAAGATGGATTTCTTGTAGGTTCAAAAAACTTAACCTTTTGCATCTTACCCCAAAATACATGTTTTTTTCAGTATGAGAGGCAGCTTGCAGAATGTCAAGAAAAGACAAGTCGTCTCCAGAGAAGACTGACACAAGCTGAACAGAGGGCAGCTACAGCAACGCAACAGGTAAATAACGTGCATGAATAAATATGATGCTTAAAACATATGTGTAAATATTTTCTTTTTTCTTTTCTGATGCTTTACTGTGACTTTCTATTGAGTTACTTGTCTCTTTTGTTTTACAGCTAAGTATGTTGGCATCACAGCGAAGGAAAACCACCATGGCAGACCCAGAGAGTTAGTGACAACTTTGTCATGCCAAATAAAGAAATATTAAATCATGTGGGTTTTTTTTTAAGTACCTGCCAATATTTTAAATATTTATATTAGAATCCACTTTTGTACTAAATGTTTTAATAATTAAACCATAACTTATTAGAGTTTTACAAACAAATGAGCTGTATTTTCTGGTTCAATGAATAACTTCCATTTAACATAATGTGAAATAAACCTTTTAATATTCACAAATGAAATATTTTTACTAATTCCTTTATATTGGATTATCACTGAAGAAAGTGTGGATCTCTGGGAGCTCATCTTTTCCACCTGTTCTGAGCTTGTTCATATATGTCATTTGTATCTTATACTGACGTATACTGTATCTTATGTCATCATACTGGTGGGAAATCAAAAATATTTTTTTAATCCCAGAGGAAAATTCTAAATTGTATTTTTTTTAAATACAAAATAAATAATTAAGGGTTTTGTTTTTGAGGCTGATGGCAGCTGTATGGAAAGATCTCTGTACTTCTCAGTCCTACATCGGACCTGAACAAGCCTCTCACTGAACACACTGTGTTGCAGAGAGGGTGTGAAAAAATCCTTCATCATGTGATCTTCATCAGCTTGTGCAGTCGTTCTTTTTTTGGGTGATCGGCTCCAGAGTTACTCCAAGCACAGAACCAGCTTTCTTATTTCAGTTTGTTGATTCTCTTCAAGTGCAAAATACAGAACTTTTATTATCTGGAAAGGAACTCATTGTGATTGGCATTAACGTTTTGGGATGTTAAATAGAGTAAACTTTAAATGTATTATCTATTCGAAGTCCTGAGCATCATTTGATCTAACCGCACTATCTATTGAAAACTTGTGTAATAATTTTTAAAGGAAAAAAATCCCCTTATTTGTTAAGTTACAGGAAAGTAAATGTGATTAAATTAGGGAGTGATAATAGAAAAGGTACATTTACTTAAGATGCTCATGTTTAAATTATTTATTTATTTTGCTTAAATTTATCAGTAATGCTCTAATTTAAGGATGTGATGGTGTGTATGGGTGTGTGTGTGTGTGTAAAATTACCCACTGTTAAGAACTTGAGTGTAAAAAATAAATTTTAAAGGTAGAAATTTGGCGTTTATCCTTTACTCTTATTTACAATTTTTTGAATTAAGCGATATAACGAGTATCTTTATAAAAGTGTGTATTTGTTTGGCTGTGACGCAGCACTGGAGAGATGGTTGCTAGGTAACGGTAAACGTCATCTCAACGTTCACAGCGGTGTTCACAAGCATTACATTGAAACGTTTTCAGTATGGGAGTGTTAAAATACTTAACGTTCTCGTTATTGACTTAGTACCGTGGTTTTCTCCTAGTTTGCGATGGCTTCTGCTTCTTCGCGGTACACTCTTCCGAGCATGTCTGGCCTAAGCCTGGCCAGTGAATCCAAAGGTAAGTACAGCTCAAAGTGGCCTAAATATCCTACGAGAGTGTTCAAGTTCTGCCATGTTATTGCTAGCAGGTACTTAAATAGGGTTAGTTAAAAGCTAACCACATTCCTTGTTCTTTCATTCCGTTTATAAAGCACAAAAATAACTTTTTCCTGATTTTCGTGAGCTTGACCCACATTAATATAAAATGTTCCCTGAAGAAAAAAGTGGATGTAAAAGACCTAAGCATCTTTATGCATTAAAATACTATCCCATCCCCCTTCCAACAAAATGCTCTCATATCAAAATATTTATATAATCCTGTAGTCATCAGAAATAAAATAAAAATATTGTAACAAAGTGCAGGAGGGCAACAGAAAGAACACATACAGATGGCTGAATAAGTAACCATAACCCAAACACATTAACCAGGTAACATGATGTATTTTCCTCTAATACATGTAATGTACTAAGGAAAAATAAACCATGTTACTGTAACAACTTTTACAATTTATGTGATTAGCAGTCATAAAAGATCCAAGATTTTTATTTTTTTTTAAAGTGTTATTTATATTTTGATTGACTTGTTTATTTTAGATGGTTTTGGGGAAGATTTAAGATGCTTCACTGATTTATAAACACCAACACGGAGGGTCAGATTCAGTTTCAGTGTAAGCAAATTAAAGTATGTTTTTAAAAAAATGACGCTGTATAATCAAAACTAATCCTTCGGATGCTCGGGGCCCTGGGCCTGCGCTCTGCCTGCCCTGGGTGGCCGGTGCCCGGGTGGGATCAGTGATTCCCGACCTGGGCCCGCTGGGGCCCGTTCCCCCTGACTGTGGGGGGCTCTGGCTGGGACCTCCCTTTGCTGTTTCCAGAACGGATGCTGGGCTTGCGGCGGGGGAAGTGGCTGGGGTCCTAGTCTGGGGCTGGCAGCCATTGGCCCTGGTCTCTGGTGGTCCTGACCTGCCTCTGACCTTTGGGTAGTAGGGGTCGTCTTGGCATGATCACATTTCTGTGAGCATCTTTCAGCCCGTACGTTCTGCATGACGACACAGTCACGGAGCTGTTCTTTAGGTTTATTCAGGATAAGACATATTCCCTATGTAAGAATAGGTGTAGTAGATGGAATGGTATCTGGTTTGATTGCAGTTTCTCCTTTTGTGGTGTCTTTCTTCTTCTGGGGTTGTGTTTTCTTTCTCTTTCTCTCTCTGTCTTTTCCGGTCGGTCCAGTAAAAAGTATTCATTTAAAATAAAAATAAATAAATAAAAAATTCTGATTATCAAGAGGATCTCTGTATATACTGTACATGAAGACATGAAGTGCGAAACAAAATTGCTCAGCGCAGTATATCAGCCAGACCATCATTCTGCCTGCTGATGCTGGACAGACACGTTTTGAAAAAAAAAGAAGAAAAGCTTATGTCCCCCCAGATGAGTGATCTCTTGATCTCTTGAGCTTCTCTAGAATACGACACGAGATGACAAATTGTAAAAGGTCTGACCACACTGTTGTGATTTCTAGAGTACAGTCAGCTTTTTTGGAGACAATTGGTCAGTTTTATAAGTTTCTCTTCCCTGTGGTTCAGAGGCTGTGCTGGTAAAGTAATTTCTCAGTGTACTTTGGAGTCTTTTAAGACTTGTTATATATCGTTTCAATGGCAAGGGAAGAGTTGTCTACCAGCAGGATCACCAGATGAAATAAAAAATCAAGATAATCATCAAAATAACACACCAAATCTCAAAGGGGTTAAAGGCAAAGAGGATGTAGGCCAAGAGTTAGAGAGAAAAATATTGGAAATTTAAACCATTTTTTCAAGTTTTCTGTAGATTGCTAGCTAACACAATGGAGGAACTTGTGTAAACAAGGTTTGAAAAAGAATACAGGGAATGTGTTTTTACTGAGACTGGCTGCATGGACAGATTCCAGACTCTAATGTGTCTGTACGCTGCTTAAAGACTGAAAAAACAGCGAAAGGCTAAATGGAGGTGGAATTGCAGTGCTTTTTAACCAGTGTTAGTGCTCTCGTAGACATGTCACTGTAAAGGAGACGAGAAAAAAAGTGACATTAATCTTTAGCTGTGAGTTTTCTTCCATATTATTTTACCCTGAGAGTTTACCTGTGTTACTATGGTAGCAGTTTATACCTGACACTGCTGCACCTGGAGTCTGACATCATCATCTTCATCATTGCTAGGCTACAAATACAACACATTCAGTGTGATCTCTGCAGGAAATTGTCAACATTTCTTTAGGCTCTTGGCCATATTTCATGCAGATGTTAAAAATACAGTTCCTTTGCTTATTTTAGGACAATCACACGATACCTCTATCTACAAAGCAGTCATCACACAGACCATTAAAACTCGGTTAAATGAAGCTGATGATGTTCTTTAAGGCCACAAACCAGAATGACCTCTGCCAATAACATAGAAATAACATCAACACCATGACTGAGTGTATGAGAGACTTTCTCACTTTATGTGTGAACATCACACCAAGAACATCCATTCATCTATTATGTGTACCACTTATTTCAACAAAGGGTTGCAGGTAGCTGGAGCATTTCCTAGCAATCACGAGGCGAGAGGTGGGGTACACCCTGGAGAGGTCACCAATCCACAGTAAGATGCAAACCCTGGATCACCAATGCTACTAAACATAAATAAGTCCTCATGGAGGGGAAAAAGGGTGTTAGAAGACGAGACAAAGACAACTTAAAACAAAGTTTAAAAAGTGCAAGTAGCACAATAAGAAAACGTTTGAAGGTCAACTCCATCAGAACCACTTGAGGGATGTGTGGTCAGGTATGGAAAGATCACTGGCTTCAAGCTTAAGGGGGATCATAATGACAGAAGCCCAGACAGAGTTAATGAGCTGACCATGTTCTTCAGTAGGTTTAGTTCACTTCCTCCCTGCAGCCCAACAGACCACACACACACTCTCCATGAGCCTACAGCTCTCCTGTATCATCATCACTCTGTCACCCAGCAGGTCAGTCATGGATCTTAACACAGCCCATTCTCCCACAATTTCAGAATACAGCGAGACACCTTCTTCCTCCACCTTTAGCCTGACTGTCTCCTGCAGTCAGGTTAAAAAACAAGGCTGCAGGTCCAGGTGGTGTTCTGATAACCTGTGCGGAACAGCTATGTTTGATTCTTCCACACCTTCTTTAACACCAGCCTGAGTTAGAAAAGAGTTCCCATGTTGTGGAAAATCCCCTGCCTTTTTTAATTACTAAAAAAAACATTCTGAACCAAAATACTACAGACCAGATGCTCTAACATCTCACATCATGAAAGTCATTCAGAGTCTGTTATTTATTGACTCACTTCAATAAGCACCTTTCAGGGCCTTACACCTTATACTTTACATAACTTAATGGGCTTGGGGTTAAAGATGCCATCATCTACCCGCTTCAGAGAGCCCACTATCATCTGGACCAACCAGAAAGCACTTTGAGAACACTGTTCTTTGATTTCCCAAGTTCTTTTAATACAATTTAGCTTTTCTGTTATGTGAGAAGCTCCATAAATTCCAAATAGATTACCACTTGGGTTTATGCCTAACTGCCTAACAAACAGACCATAAGTTGTGAAATTGAAAGGTTGTGTATTTGAGCTGATGGTCAATAGCACTGCAGTGGCACAAGGTCTCACCATTTGTTTTCACACTATACACCTCAGACTTCCATTATTAGGTCATGTCATCTCCAAAAATACTCTGAAAACTCTGCAGTTGTGGGTCTAGGAGTAATGGATAAGGAGCTAAGTAAAGAGATCTGATCAGTTTGTGAAATGGCATGAAATTCACCTCATATTGAACACAAACAAAACAAAACCAATAGTTGTTTAGTTCAGGGGGAACAGTAGTAAACAAAATGTTGTTTACATCATGGAAGAAGATGTGGAGATGGTGGAAGTACCCTGGAGTTTAGCTAAACAATAAACTGGACTGGAATTACAAGACAGATCATCTACAGGAAGGGTCAGAGTAGGCTCTGCTTTAGGAAGCTGAGATGTATGTTTTCTATAAATTTGTTGTGGAAAATGCAATCAGCTTTACAACAACATTGTAATTAATTATTAACTTTCTTCTTTTTTATTCAATATACCATCAGTAGTAAATGTACCATTGATTTACTGTTCCAGAACAGCTTCAGAAGCTCCCAGAACTACAGAGCCCAACTCTCACACCAAGACCTCCAGTAAAAGTGAAAGATCCACAGGTGAGACGTAATAAAATATCAAACCCTGACAGTATCAAATGACATACATTAAAATAACTCTAAAATGCTATTTTGAAGTTTGAGTGAGATTGTAATTGGCAGACATAAACATCTTTTGCATGTTTATTTTGCTTGGTGTAAATGTAGGCTGTGCTGAAGAGACGTGTGGCACGGAAAACACCCAGTATCCAACACATAAAGGCCCGTGAGCAGATGCATTTTCCAGGCTGGGACACTCAGTCCCCTTCAACCCATGAAAAAAAGCAGCCTTTGCGCAGACGTCCTGAACAATTGCCTGCCCACCTGCCTGCCCACCTGCCTCCTCTGCAATCAACTAGACAGGTCAGTGACAAGGATACAAGATGAGAAAATAATCAATTCTTAATGACACTCAAAGATTTGTTTGGTCTGTGTATATTCATGTAAGTTTACACAGTTGCTTCTAATTTCTCTGCTCAAGGTGGAAAGTAGGTCACCAAAGACATGTAATTCCACAATTATCAATAAAAATGATTTAAGTGTTTATTGGTTGAAGGAAAAGGATTTAGAGGTCTCTTGGTTAATGTGCAACTGAAACAGTAGTAAATCCACATGCAGCCCAGTGAAAATGATCGTCTTCTATCTAAAAGTTAGTTTGGTCATATTAAAATGAATCACAAGATCATTGTGTATTTTAATTATTTAGATCACATTTTGCAGAGGGACTGAGCAGAATTGGCATAAATCACAGTAGTCATTTGGATTAAGGTAAAGTTAAGGTAGTGCTAAAACCGAACTTTGGTACTGAGATGTGGATTATTTTCATGCCTCTCAAATGGTGATAAATTTGTATAATTAAAAAAATTATATTAAAAAAATCAATTCGTTTTTGGACAAGACTCCACTTTATTTTTTGTATAAAAAATGTTGTTTTTATTAATGTTTCTCCACCATTTTGTTTGTCTTTAAACATCCCAGAATGAGGTGCCAACGTCCAGCATCCCCAAACTTCTGTTTCCTCTTGGGAGTGGTGTACAGCTGGATCCCTCCTCCAGCAGCCAGTTTTATATGGATCACTTTGTGCTGGCCAAAAATAAATGTATTGTATCAGTGCAAGAAGGCGAGATCAAGTTTACAAGTCCAGAGCGTTGGGAACACGAGTGTGTCTACCAACACAAGTTGAGCCAGATCCCCTTCTTTGCCTTCTTCAAAAAGTTGAAATTGTTTAAAGTCTGGCGCTACAAAGTTCGTGTAAAGAAGATTTGCTTGGCTAAAGATTTCCTACAAGAACATCTGTTTTTTCTCAAACCGGTACGTGAGTGCATAAATCAAATCCTTGTCATAATGAACTTGAATAAGTAATACTGTATGTAAACCTCACAGGGAGGTTTATATATTTGAGAATTAAGTGTGTATATTTTAGTTATTGTGCTATTACTAATTGTTGAACATGTCCTGCAGTTTCTCAGTCCTGCACTGAGAGAAATATGGAACATGTGCTACCAAACCAGTGATATCAGCTTGTATCGCAGAGAGAAAAAGCACACATACACTTTGAAGGAGTTCCAGGACAATCAACTCGAACATTCACAGAAGGTAAAGTTGTACATTTAAACCAAAAAAAACCCAAAAAGAATGGTTCCTAAAACTGAAGATGTCTTTACTTGTGCAAGTATTCCTGTTTTTGTGGGTCTTTTTTTTTTTAATTGTAACCTTTCTTTCTTTAGGTATTGATTGAACTTAAAAACTTTCATGACCGGGTGAAAGATGTGACCATTCGTGCTCGTGATTTGCTGGAACCTAAAAGTATGTACATGCTGACCATAGAGAGAGAGACCTAAATGTAAATGCAAGATGTAGAAATGTTGTTGGTATTTTGTTTGCTACAGGTACTACAACTGATGCAAACTTTCTTGGAAGAAGCAAACCTTTTTTTAATAATCATCTCATCTCGTAAGTAAATTGATACATGCTTCCCTTTCCTTTTTTTTTTACCAGTATAAATAAAACAAAATGCAATGATTTGAAAATCAATTAAAAGCTGTATTCAACAGGCTTTACAGAAAACATTGAAAGCTTAACAGGGATGCCAAAGAAACATACAAAGAAGTAAAAAAAATATTTTTTTTTTATTTTTTCTAAGAAAACTACAAATAGAAAAGCTTAAACAGCACAATTAAATTAAAGCAGCAGGTTATCCTAACTGGTGAGTAGCATCATTATAAAGCTAAATAAGCTGAATCTTTTAGAAGTAAAGGTGGGTATGTCTCAGCTTTCTGGAAAGCTGTCTCATGTCACATGTATGAAGACGGGTAGTAGTGAATTGTTTATTTAAATAAAATATGATTTTTTTTTTTGTTTTTTCTTCACATTAGCAGAAATCCTTCATATTTATGGGTCAGTAGTAGAGACTGCTGGGTGAGAATTCTTTGTTGAGTATTGTAACAGGGCTGATGGGATGTGACACCTTCATAAATTCACAATCCTGTTTTACTATTTCTTCAGCTTTTATATGGATCCTAAAGTAAGTTTCTCATCACTTAGTAAGAGCTGCTGCAGGTGTAGAAATCTATATGAAAAATCTTTGTTTTATTTTTCTAACCTTGTCTGCACCTCTTCTTGGTTGTTTGGTTTGTTCCATCCAATTTTTTCTCTTCCCCATTGCTTGCCTACTTGCAGAAAAGCTTGCTTGTGAGCGTCAGCTGTCATTTATTTAGCCATCTAATGATGATACACAAAGAGGTGGTTTGCTGCCGTGGGGCACTAATTTCAATTTTTTCTACTTTTCTTAATACACACAGGAAGTCTACATTTTAACCTTCTTTATTTTCTTAGATTTTGTTTTTCTCCTTTTCAAGATCTACTTGATATCTTTATGGATTGATGTGACTTAGATTCTCAGCTATTTAAAACGGCCTTCAGTTCATATGTGGCTCAAACAGCTGTTTCAAGTGATTAACTAAAATTTGGCATTGTTTATTGCAATGTCTCATTCTGGGCCAGGTGGATTGTCTGCCAAGGTTGGTGGTTCCATTCTGACTTCCCCAGACCAAATTTATAAAAAGCTAACCCTACCTTGTCTCCATTGTGTTATTGCTGTACAAATATGAATATGACAGGAAGAAAAAATAAACTTATTTAGTAATATAAGCCCTTTCTTTAGGTCTCATAATATATTACCACAGCAACATCACCTATCTTACAGTAATGTGAGAGACTGTCATAATGCGGTTATTCTCTGGAATTTTATCTTATGATGATGAAACTGTATACATATGTGTGTTTAAATGATTTGCATTTCACTGCGTTCTGTTTGATTTTTTTATACGTCACATCTCAGGAGAGTCATAATCATCCTCAATTTATCAAGCACATCTAATACATGTAGACATGACGTCTCTGTCTCTCACCCTTCTAGCTTCATCCGTCTCGTTGACTATTTGGTTGTCAACACCTTGCACAGCCTGGTGGTAAAGCAAGTGGATAAACTCCTCAATGTATTTCAGGAGCAGGTTGGTCAAACAGCCAGCCCTGCCATCATTCAGAGCTGGAGCCAACACTCTGAGGGTGCCTCTGAAAAAGAGACAGATAAGAAGGTAGGGCATGTTAGTCAAGGCAAAGCCATTTAATTCTGCAAATACAGTTGCAAAGCAGACAAACTTGTGTAAAGTTCATTTTCGCTTGTGTATCTTTATTAGTGTGCTGAGCCAAAGGCGGCTCCTGTTTTTCCTCTATTCACATCTGAGCTGGTGCTAGACTCAAATGTCTTAACTTATATACCCTCTGAGGAAGACTTTCAGGTTTGTAGAAGTTTCAATGATTATTGAAGGTGTTATTATATATTAATCTCTGCAGTTTAATCTCTGATGATTCTTGCAGGAGGCCATTGGAAAAATGATCAACCAGTTAAAAAAAACAGTGTTGTCAGTGAACACACTCACAGAAGACCCTGATTGTAAATCACCAGGTGCATCTGTAAAACACCAGGTAAAAATAATCATTACATTCACACCCCTGATGGGTGTAGTCAAGATAACTCTTGGTTTATATGTTTTGACGAAGTTGATGTGACTTATGTGTGCTAACTCACAGAAATGGCAATCTAAATATGTGGTATGTGGGCCCTCTTTGAAATTGTCCTTGGAAAAGGATGGCCATCTTCAAAGTATCATTCAGCAACTCAGGGTTAGTTTTATACTATGTATTAATTTCTCTGTAATGAGATTCTATTGTATTCTTTCTGAGCTTCAATAGGTATTGGCCTGAAAATGTCTCTTTTTTTTTTTTTACCCCCCTCTTCAGGACTCACTCCATGTTGCCTTTGATGCAGCAAAAGCGTATTCACACACATTTGAACCTTTTCAAACATTCTATACAGAAAATGAAAATCTGGATGTGGATGCAATACAGAAACAGGATCACGGTACTGAAATTCATACAATACGTCTGGGACATTTATAATTTATCATAAATTATTTCTAGTGTAGTGCAAATAAAAAGCTACATAAGAGCATAGTTACATTTATTTTATGTGAGCCATATGAGTATCCAAGCTGGAAAGAAATTTACATTCACAGGTTGTGACATTAGAAAATTAAATTAAATGTACTTGTTTATTATAAGAATGCTCACAAAAGAAGAATTAAACAGTTTGCAAACATCTGAAGGTGTGATCACTAAAAAAATCGTATAAAAACATGTTTGTTTCTTGTAGACTAACAATGTTTGACTTTATCTTGCAGACGTGGCCTTCTTTGAAAAGATTTTGGAGTTATATCATAAAGAGTATGAGAGGGCCTTTGCAATCCAAGACAAGAATCATCTTGGCTTACTGCTCGTGGACAAAACTCTGCTCAAAAAGAAACTTATGTCTTCTCTCCTCTGTAATCTGGAGGTTAGGACATGCACACATCACTTGCTCATGGGCAGATACATAAAGTAAAGACTCACATGGAAATGATAGTTGTATTTCAATAATAAGATGAACATAAACATACAACATATCATTGTCACAACCTAAATAAGTGGCTGCAACAGCAAACAAAGAGGGCAGGCAAAACACAGGGTGGAATTTAATCAAATTAAGTTTATTTTAAAGAAAACCAAAAGATTAAGGCCTGCTCAGGTGATCTCCCAGCCCCAGTCTGGGAGACACACTCTGAGCACTGTCTGGGATCTTAAATAGGTGGCAGCTGATTCCAGGTGTGGCTCATGCCACTGATGATGCCACCTGTATAGTAATTAAGAACAACGAGGGTGCTGGGGCCATCACACCTCCCCCCAAAAAGACACCACCTAAAAAACAATAAAACAAAATCATTCCCCGCACCAACCAAACACTTGCAGATATGGGAACATACCACCTCCTTGCTGCTGGGGCACCAATTACTCCCACTGTCGGACAACAGCAACTCCAGTACCTGAGAAGCTATTTAAGTTATAAGACAGTGTGAGCACCAACTACCACAACAGCAAAAGAGACAAAACCCGCATCATACAACCTCACTGGATGGCAAAGGGGCACGAGACAAGCCATCAACCACCATCATCCACCAACCAATTAGGTCGACATGATGGATCATCCAAAAACAAACAAAAACTACACCAGTGCAGCAAGCTCATCACGTAGAGAGCCAGAGTCCAGACCAAAGAAAGCTGCAGTTATTCATCCGACCAATAAACAACCCATCTTCTGGTTCTGGCACTCCATTGTCCTCACAGTTCCACAATCAAGCATATACATACCGGTACAAGGCACCAGGAGCTAAAGCAGCCAATTTTCAAAGGCTCTTCGGGCATGCCTTTTACCAACACCTGCAAATGTATGCCACATCAAAGAAATTACTCATCCATCACTTAAAGTCTTTACAAGAATAGTATGTGTGCAGAGAAGCTTAACACATTATTTTTATCCACAATAAAAGTATGATTTAAACCAGAGTGTAGTTATACTAAATAAATGTTTTTCAAATATATAGTGTGTTATGCAGGGGTCTGAGATAGAGAAAAGCCATCACTCTCCCTTTTCTTTCCCAGGTCATCCATGTGGCGCTTGCACAACAGGCGAAGAGAAAGCTAGATGCTCTTCTCGCTGAGGTTTGCGACACACAATTTAAACTAAATGTGTGTGCATCCACAACAGCAGAAATGGCCAGTTTTCTTACATTGCTCGATGAGATCATGCAGCAGGTGAGATCCACATGTAAAATATGCATATTACACACAGACCTCAGTACTTGAACTGAAACATCAGAACAAAATTATTTCCACAGTATTTGGTGATCAAGACAGTGTCTCCTCTCTCTTCTTCTCATATTGCTGGCCCCTTTTTTCTTCTTTGACAATAACAATCCATCTTTTCCTGATTTCATCAGCTTACAGTACTAAAAGAGGACGAGATGACAGTTTCCAAACTGTACAATCTGATCTCTACATATTCTGTTCCCACTCCTCCTGAGGACCGCATAGTTTTTGCCATGTTGGAACCCTCCATGAACTCTTTAAAAAGCACAATTGGTTATGCAATGGCAGAGCGGGACTCCAGCATGGAGAAGTTTTGCTGCTTTCTGAGTGCAGGCATAACAAAACTGCAAAACGAGGTCACAGACCTCAGACATAAAGCCCAGGTACCTGTAATATTTGTAATAACATTTTTGGTTGGTTTTAATTTTGTTTGTTATTTCTACATCTGTTTGCATGTACTATGTTGTTTTCTCGATGACTGTGGTGTTTCATGTGTAGAATCCAGAAATCCTAGACATCAATGCAAACCCAGCTCAAGTGCGACTAATGTTGGGAGAGATCCAGATTTCCATCGATGACTTGCAGGCCCAGATGTCTGCCTATAATTCCTACCAGAGGAAATTTCAGGTGCTTTGATTCTTTTGATGTCTTATGTTGTATAAGTTAGAATAATGAGTTTACTGCAGATTTGGTCATGCTATTTTATCTTAGAATGGTAAACAATGCTGTTTGCCTGATTAATTAAGATGGAGGTGACCAGGGTTGACGCACTGGAGGAGTTAACTGCAGAATTCAAGCTGAAGCAGCTTCTGTGGGACTGTTTGGGGAAATGGGACAGTTTACAGGATGGATGGCAGCAGGTGAGATGCTGAAGTTAATTTATGTAGAAAATGTAATAACAAAAATGCTTGACATGTCTGTCTCATACGCTTCACTGCCATTAAGTGTTGACTCATCCCCAGAGCACTCTTGAGCAATTGGACCTGGAGCAGTTCTCCTTACAGATTAACACATACAGCAAGTACATAGGTCAGCTAGAGAAGGGCCTTTTTCCCAATAAGTTGGTGTCAAGTTTGAAGGAGAAGGTGGAAGTTATGAAGCAAAGGGTAGGTGTGAAAGAATTCAGTCACCTACATTTTCATGTGACGTGTAATATAAATAATGTTACCACAAGTTTCTTCCCAAAAATAATGTTGCATCATTGAATTTACTGCAACCGCTCGACTTTTGACATTTCTGTAGTTTATTTATTTATTTCTTCATCTGCTTTCTTACAGCTGCCTGTGATCACTGAACTTTGTAACCCATGTATAAAACCACAACACTGGAAGTCCCTGCTGTCTAATGTGGGCACCTCACTAAATGTTGGACTTACTTTGGCTGCTTTGGAAGAGCTTAATGTGTACTCATATGCCATGGAGATTCAGGAGGTAACAACAAGCTTCTCTTACTTTTTTGGTGTGTGTGGGAAGGGGTTGGGGGTGGTCTTACTTCATGTTAACATAACTACTGGTATTGTGCTACATGACAGGTGTTAGTCCAATTGTGTGCCAGTGAAGATCTTCCAAGTGAAAATATTTACATCAAACTACATTTGATTGATCTAATATTATTTTATATTATGTTTTATTGTGATGGGCAGTGAGCTAATTAAGTAATTAAAGCTTTATATTGTACTTTGGTAACCAGAATAAGAAGAAAATGATTAACTTATTTGATAATGACTTCTGTCTAATAAATGCCTGAAAGATGGAAAGATGTTGCATTTGAATGACATATTTTAAATGTTAGTTATCCCAAGCAACACTTAAAAAAATCTAACCTTATGTAACAAAAATTAACTTTTAGGTTTCAGCACAGGCTTCTGGAGAAGCTTCAGTGGAGTCCATTATTTCAAAGGTATGTGCCCTACATATGAATAGGGTGCTGTGATAATCAATGATACACATAATCACAATAATAATAATTTCATGGTCTAAACAATCTATTTATAATAATGATATCAAACATTTTTGTTGTGTTTTCTTTATCCAACAGTTTTTTTCCCTGGGTCAAATATTTGAATGGTTTTCATATGATTTCAAAACAAATTTGAAAGCATTACTGGGTACAACATGCATAATGGGGAAAAACACTGAATGTAAAATGACAAGACAATTGAGTAATTTATGAGCTAGCTAAGTAAATCAACAGAATGTGATTTAACAAGTGGAATAATTGAGCTGAAGCGGGTTGGCTTGGTAAACATTTTGATCTCTAAACAGATTCATTGCTGCTTTACTTTGTGAAACTGATAAAAACATGTCAAACTCATAATTATTATTATGAACAAGTCTTCATAAATTGTGCAGGTGGAGGATGTGTGGAACAGAACAGAGTTCACTGTACTGCCTCATGGAGACTCAGAGGAAGTGTTTATCTTAGGAGGCACTGATGACATCCAGGTGATAACACTCACATGCAACACAAGTGTTTGCTTAAACAAGAGAAGAATTGACTTTTCATGATAATGTGTGTGTGTGTTTCTATGTTTGTGTGCAGGTACTTCTTGATGACAGTATTATCAGTGTGGGCACAGTGGCATCTTCACGCTATGTAACTCCCATCAAATTCAAGGTGGACAAACTGCAGAGAGAGCTGGATCTCTTTAATCAGACCCTGGTAAATGCTAAAGAGCAATAGCATATGGTGTCCTTTGTTAGGCTTCCATGGATTCCTCCACAGATAGTTGAGACTTGTTAGTTTTCCTAAATGCAGATTTTGATTGAACTCCATGGTATTTGTTCTTAAAAGTTACACAGCACCTCCCCCTAGTGGATGCAAGCAAAAGGCCAGAATACTTAGTAATTGTGAACTTAGTATCAGCTTGTGTATGAAAACAATAGCACTAATGTGTATGAGGCTCTATTTTTTTCTCTGATTAATTTTTTTTCTGTTTTTAATTTGTCATTTGTTCAGATAGCATTTTTGTCTTACCCTATTACTCCCTTCTGCAACGCATTATCCTTCTTTTATAGGAAGAGTGGCTTATGTGCCAAAGGAACTGGCTGTACCTTGAGAGTATCTTCTTGGCTCCAGATATCAAAAGGCAGCTGCCAGCTGAATCCAAGATGTTTCTTAGAGTGGACAAGTCCTGGAAAGAAATCATGATGAACGTCAATAGGATGCCCAATGCCTTTAAAGCAGCCACACAGCCTGGTAAGTGACCAAAAACAGCAAGTAATATAACGTAAATAACAAAGGCAGAGCTGCATGGTGCCGTACACTCACTTGGGTTAATGCAATCAGATCAAATGCAACTTCTTTTGTCTGACACAGATCTTTTGGAAACTTTTAAATGCAACAACAGTCTTTTGGATGAGATACAAAAATGTCTAGAGGATTATCTAGAGTCTAAAAGAGTCATCTTTCCCAGGTACTACACAGACAAGTGATTTTATTCATAATAATTTTCACTGTGCTTTTAGTTAGAAGTGATTTTTTCTTGCGTGACAATTGTCTTTATTTAAAATATCATACAGTGTATGTATGCAAATCTAAAGCTTATCACTTTTTTTTTTACATTGGTCCAAATATAGGTTTGCATTGATCCCAGGAAAAAAAACCATTTAATTTAATGATATTCACCTTTTCTGTTGTTATTTTCAGATTTTGCTTTTTATCCAATGATGAGCTGCTTAAAATCCTGGCTCAGACACGGAACCCTCAGGCAGTGCAGCCGCATCTCCGGAAGTGTTTTGATGCCATTACGCGTTTAGAGTTTGCCCTGCTGCCTGCAGAATCTACTGGTGCAACAGGAATGCTGGATGCTGGAGAAAAGGAGAGCATATACAGCAAAGACATTCTGTATATGGTATCCCCAGAGGGAGAGAAGGTTATTATTCTTCATGACTGTGCTTTAATCTGCCCACTATTGTATTGTTTCAGCCCTTGCAAAGATATTGTGCAGTAGAAAAACAATCAACCTGGTATTCTATATTATTGGTTTTTTTATATAACCTTTGAGTTAGTTAGTCTTTGACATAAAAATAATCTTCAAACAACTTTAACACATCTTCTGTATACTGGTAATAAAAACAAATGCTAAGCTGTAACTGTTTTACTTTTTTGTACATAAAGGTGCGTTTAACAAAAGGTCTGAGAGCACAAGGCAATGTAGAAGATTGGCTTTGCAAAGTAGAGGAGGCGATGTACTCCTCATTGAAACACCTCAGCAAGGCAGCCATTGCAGACTACCTTGTGAAGCCTAGAGAGGAATGGGTGGTTGCAGGACATCCATCGCAGGTGTGCACACACACAAACACATGCTTACATTTTTTGAAAAAAAGTTTAAGTAGCATAGTTTTCTGATGTTTACATCTATGGTATTACTGTCACGGCAAATATTGTGCTCATAATGTGTAAAGAAAAATATACGACAATAGAATATGGCAGAATGTTCGTTATTATCTTTGTAAAATATGACAACATAGTTGAACAAAATGGGTTTAGCAGCTCGGCCATATGCTTGACAATGAGCTGCTATTACAATAATAAGACCATTACGAAGTTTCATTAACAAAAAATGTAGTTAACACTGAAGAAAATGTACATTCCATAACATTTTAACTTTTACAAAGTAAAATCTTTTTGTTTTGATTTGATTTAGTTTTTTTTTCTTTGAAGCAAGAAATGTAACGTGGGTTTGTCTTGTATACCCAAGGTGGTGCTGACCATTTCACAGATGATGTGGTGCAGGGACATGAATACCTGCCTGGAGGGAGATCATGATCGCTTTGCTGCTTTACAAGAATTTGAACTCACCAACTTTGAGGTAAATTCCACTAGAAATTACTACATTTCATTTGTTTTTCTTCTTCACTGTCTGGTTTAAGGTGGAAAAAAAAGTTTTATGTTTGTTTGTTTTTACATTACATAAATTTACATTGGCCTAATTGGCTCTAAATTGCCCATAGGAGTGAGTGTGAGTGTGCATGGTTGTTTGTCTATGTGTGTTAGCCCTGTGATGGACTGGCGACCTGTCCAGGGTGTACCCCATCTTTTGCCCGATGTCAGTTGGGATTGGCTCCAGCCCCCCTGCTACCCCGTTCAGGGAGAAGCGATAGAAAATAAATGGATGGATGGATGGATGGATGGATGGATGGATGGATGGATGGATGGATGGATGGCCTAATAGATGCTTAACTGCGTTTGTGATTATTTTTCAGAGGCTTAATACTTTGGCAGCACTCGTACGAGGACAGCTTACTGCTTTACACCGTAATATTATTACAGCTCTCATCACCATTGATGTCCATGCCAGAGACATTGTTACAGATCTAGTCCAGCAGAAGGTACAGTGCTGTACCTTTACTGCCACTTCTTGGAAGACCTTATATCTGTCTGGGCCTCACATGGCTAAATGCTCAGGAGTTCACTGGAGATTTTCCATTTTGTCTTTGTTTTCATATAAACAAAATTAGCAAACAATTAACTTTTTCAAAGTGATTATTTTTATAGAGAGCTGTTTTATTCATAATGAAATAAATGCTCTCTATGAAAATAATCACTTTGAGAAAGTTATGTGTTAGCTTCAACATTAAACAAATAATATTAAAATAAAAAAAATTATAAAAGACCCTTATTTAAAAAGTATGATAGAGAAAATAATTTTGATCAAATATTTAATAAAAAAAATAGTAGGCTAATTAAGAATAATAAACAATTTTACACAGTAATGTTGCCTTATTTCACAATTTCATGGTCATATATTTATTTCAAAATTTTGTCATTATTTACTGTTGTTAATCAAACGGCATTGCATATATTTTTAGGTGGACACTACATCCAGTTTTGAATGGCAAAGACAACTACGCTACTACTGGGACCTGGACCTGGACAACTGTGTGGCCAAAATGGCTCTGTCTACTTACATTTATGGCTATGAGTATCTGGGGGCCTGTCCTCGGCTGGTTATCACACCGCTCACGGTAACAGGATTAACAAGATGAAATATTTAAGCCACAGTATGTGAGTGCACAGATATACAGTTCAGAATGTAATTATTTGGAGGGACTTAAATTTTATACTGTGGCACAAATATAATGTTATTTAACATGTCTTTTTACTTGAAAGACATACATGTGGTCATTTCAGTTGTTCAAGGTCTGAGTACATGTTTTCCTCAAATGACTGAGCAATTGCTTCGACTGAATGTTGAGGATTGTTATCCTGCTGGAAAATGACATTGTTTTAATGCCTGCAATCCTGCCTTTCATCAATCAATCTTAATTTTATTTTATTTTACTCCTGCAGAAACCAAACTGGATACAAAAGAATATTTTATTGTCTTTGACAAACTTCCACCACAGCAGATAATAAACATTGTTTTGATTATTTAAATAATTTTTTTGACCTGTTGTGAAAATAACTGTAGATCATTAATGGTGCCAAAGTTTGACCACAATAAAAACATAACACACGCACAAATATATTTTTGTACCCTCTCTTAATATAAGTTTTGTAAACATATATACTTTTCTGCCTTTCTGTTTTTGCTCTTATCTGCAGGACCGTTGCTACCTGTGTCTGATGGGAGCTCTCCAACTGGACCTGGGAGGTGCTCCAGCTGGGCCTGCTGGGACGGGCAAAACAGAGACCACCAAGGATTTGGCTAAGGCCTTGGCCATACAGTGTGTGGTGTTTAACTGTTCTGATGGACTTGATTACAAGGTTAGTAGTGAGAGAGTCTAATGATCTGTATTCAAGCAAAAATCAAAGCAGATCTTGATAAACTCAGTGAAAAAAGAGAAGGCACAAAAATGGCATTGTCATAAAATTGCAACTAAAATAAGGTAGAAATCTCACAAGAACATGATTTAAGAGATTTGAAAGAGTTCATTAATTAATAAGCTCAATACATCTGAAATGACACCATGTTAGTACAGCAACACCTTTAGGTAACTACAACTTCTTCAAATCAACTAAGTAAAACTAACCGGCAAATAAATATTACAGCTTTCAAATACATTGTTTTCTTTTATGCTTTAGTTATTATGTTTACTGACTTTCCAAACTGCACAAAATGAGATATTTAGTTTTAATAATTGCCTTGTCAACAGTATACTTCACTGGACTTTTCTGCCCTTTGTACATACAAGGTAAAACCAGTAGATGGCAATGTTACAAAGGCAATCTAAACTACCTACTTACAGTAGTATCATTTTACTTTATTCTTTATATTTACCAGTGAGTGTTTTCCCTTGAAATACTCACCAAAATCGTTTATCAATGTTCACTCAGACATAAAGAGCAGCTGTATATTTTATACATACATCCATCAAACAACGTATCACATTTTATTTGGCTGATGTTGGCCTCAAATGTTTGCCTATGCTTGACTATGAATTTCTCTACTTGATTGATTTATTTTTTTTAAATGGAACTAAAATTCTGTGAAATATCAGGCAAAGCAAACATATTTAATAATATATTTTTTTTACATCACAGTATACATCACTAAACATTATTATAATTAAAAAAAGATTTACTATCACATTTTTACAAGTGTTTTAATCCAGGATATGTATTGCCTATAGTTATATATCTAGCTTCTTTTTATGTGCTGTGTTACAAATACACAGGACGCCTGTATATCATGCCTTACTTTTAATTAACAATATAAATGTATTGTTCTCATTTGTACTTTTTCAACCATTAACCATGAAACACTGTGTATTTCATTTTAATGTTGAGTGCTTCTTTATCTTGTGGTGCAGGGAGGTTGAAGTCAGCTGAAAACATTAACTATTAACGTAACTGGGAAGCCATGCTTTCTTTATACTATATTGTTAAAAGAAGACACCTTAAGTGCATTAGAGATGGACATGGCTTGGATTTAGACAGACTGGAATACAGTTCATTTGGTTTTATGAGCTATAGTTTTTAAAAAAAAATTTATATAATGATGATCTATAACGTAAGCTATAGCTGAGGTAGTTCAAATGATGTTAGCAAAGTAGGTAAAGGGACGTTATTATTGGGCTGTAGAAAGTAAATATATGTTAATCATGTTCAGCCTTGCCCTGAACAGAAAGAAGCAGGCAGTCTTTTTCAATTGAAAGATCTCTTTTTAAACAGTAATCTAACTCTGACAGATGATGGGGCGCTTCTTCAGCGGGCTTGCTCAGTCGGGAGCTTGGTGTTGTTTTGACGAATTCAATCGTATTGACATCGAGGTGTTGTCTGTCATCGCCCAGCAGCTTATAACCATACGAAATGCAAAAGCTGCTAAGGTAATTTCATAGACACGCATATACAAATACCCCAGACATCAAACATTTGTGCATACATTCACTCCCTCCGTGGAACCCGGACCAAAATGGCTCTTTGAGTGTTGATGGTTGCTGACCCCTGGCTT
>JBAMHV010000004.1:22547628-22565318 GCA_037177535.1 Pseudomugil gertrudae | reverse complement strand
CCGTTGACAGCTGGGATTGGCTCCAGCCCCCCCACGACCCCGCTCTGGGATTAAGCGGTAGAAAATGGATGGATGGACTTATTCCATATTCTCATTGACGCCACTAAAACTGCTACTCAATACACATTTTATCAATGCTCCACATTTCTGCAAGTTAATTACATTTCCAGTTCATTTGAAAGTTACAGCATGAAATTTGTAAGAAGCCCAGAAGGTTATACTGTATTTTACATCAAAGTACTCTTAACACTTAATGTATCTCACTGGACTGCAGCTAATTTAAAACAAGCCATGTCTCTAATGATATATACTTTCCTTATTAAATAAAGTCTTTGGAAAGTACAACCATGTTGCATATGACAATCTATTATTGGTCATTACTATTTTTTTCCAACCATTATTGATATGAAGTCATGGAATGGAAAAATAACTATTGAGGAAATGTTTTTGTGACCGTGGCAGACCACTAAAGGGTAAGGGCATCACTCACTTACTCAAGGATTGAGTGTGTAAAGGCCAAACTTGCACTCCACCTGCTTTCACATGTGTTTGTCTATGTGTCTGTAAAAAGCTGATTTTGTTGAGCCGTAGTTTCTGTCATTGCTGACTTTCTAACTAATCGTATTTAACTTTAATCAATTATTAATAAAGCTTGTTCTTACCTTTGCCATATAATCTAATCTGGGCTCTTGTATTCATGGTCATGGGTGTCAGTTATGTTGAATTGTTGTGTTGTTTTTTTCATGCATGTCTTTATGCACTTAAAAATGTTTTGTAGGTTCCAAAGAATAGGTCCCTGTGGAGTCTGTATATGAACTTTGAACACAAGAAGCTCGAGCCTTGGGAGAAGATAATCCCATCATTTAATTACAACAGGGAGCAACCCTTTTTTGAAATGCTGGTCCCCACCATAGATACGGTCCGCTATGGTTACTTGATGGAAAATCTACTCTCTGTGCAGCGCTCTGTACTCTTCACTGGTGACACTGGGGTAGGAAAGGTAAAGACCCATAAAGCAAAGGTCTTTGTACTCCAAATGATTGCAGAAAGACTCAAATATACTGTAGTTCTGCTCTGTGTGTGCTGGTTAGAAGTCTTTGTAAATGCAGTATTTTTATTTTCGTGTACATATGTTTATTACTTTTGTATGTATATAAAAATATGTTTGACTTATCGGTGAAACTTTCTATGAGCTAAAAAAAAACATTTTTGATGGCTCCATATGTGTCAAAGGTTCAGGATATTTCTACCAGACAAGAAACAAAGTGCAAACTATATCCTTTAAAAATTATTTTTAAAATGCCTGAAAGCCTTTATTAAACAAAAACAACCTCAAAAGATGATCAACTTAAGTTTATTTACTGGTCAAGTTTATTGTGAAGACTGTCTCTCTATCCTTTACAGTCAGTGGTGGCTCGAGGCCTGCTGTCCTATATGCAGGAAAGTGCCGGATACCTTCCTGTTTATATCAACTTCTCTGCTCAGACGTCCTCTGCCCGTACACAGGAGATCATTGAGTCCAAACTTGAGAAAAAAAGAAAAAACATTATGGGTAAGACTACAAGTTTGCATTAACAAAATAAATGTAATTTAATTTTAAGAACTATACATGGTCATGTTATGAATAAGAAATTTAAATAACTTTTCTACATTATAGTTGACAACAGTGTTTTTCTTTTTTTTGTTCTTTTTAAGTTAATTCTGCCACTCAGAAACAAAATAAACAAAAAACATCACAGACATTGAACATGTTGTTGTGTTCATGATTCTGTTTTATTTGTCTTCCTGGTTTAACATTTGAATCTATGTAAAATTAATCTGGAGCTACTGTACTAAACACAACCACAAAGCAGGACTGGAACCGTATTTTTTTTTTTTAAATGGCTGCTAATAATGCATAGTTAATGCCTAAAATGGAGTGTCTTTGAATGAGATGGAGATACTGTATGTTTACATAGCCAACCACTAATCTGTTTGTACATTTGTCCTCCACTGTCCATCTACACAGTAACTCCATCTGTCCACTCATCTGTCCATCTGTTAAGTCTTTCACCTTTTCCTTTTTTCCTCCTCCTTTCTCTAGGTGCCCCTGCTAACAAGAAGCTAGTGGTCTTTGTGGATGACCTGAATATGCCTAAATTGGACAGTTATGGCGCTCAGCCACCGATAGAACTGCTGCGTCAGTTCCAAGACTTTTCTGGCTTCTATGACAGAAACAAGTTCTTCTGGAAGGAGATTCAGGTATGTGTTTAAGATGGTTTTTAGTACAGGTCTTTCAGCCTACAGTAAGGAGAATCTTGCGTTGCCAGAACCATAGAAACAGAACCACTCTTTATGTTTTTCTAGTTTTAAGTGTTTGCTGGCATGCATTTGACTTTAAAAAAAAAAATGCTGTCCTCATTTGACCTTGCAGAAGACCAGCCATCGTGCATTGTTACTACTTTAGACTTAAGAGATTTCTTTCTCCAAAGTTAAAAGTATATTGCTCTTTAAAGCATACATTTACTCAGTCAGCATGACTTTAATTTCCCAGCACAGTGTTTTAATGAGAGCTGTCCAGTATTGTAAAAAAAAAAACAAAAAGAAATCATCCATCTTAAATGCTGTGGGTTAATGTTGTGGACACTATTATGGCTACGTGCCATCAGTTGGGATAACTGGATGAAGGCCAAAATAAAACATGCAAGACTGTGCAGTGCACATTTTATTTCAGGGTTAGGTCTGTTAGCCAGTCCTGTAACGAGTATGTGTCAAGTAGTTGCACACCTGTATGTAGTGCTAGCTTCTTTAAATAAGAGGCAGATAAAAGTATCGTTCAGAGACTCAACTCCAGCTATTATTGCTTCTGCTCTTAATCTCTCACAAAGAACCTACAAAGTTTCAGATGAACTTACAACACTGATTGAGGAAGAGGTCTCAAATATTACTACAAGACTTAACAGTCATGTACTTAAATATAATTATATCAACCTGACAGTCTAGCATTGTTTTATTTTGGTGCTCATCCAGTTATTCTGGCTGATGGCATGTAGCCATAATGGATGCTTGTCACCTGGTATGAAGTAAAAATGACAATGTGGATTGTCTTTACTCCAATTTGTACATCCCACAGCACAGCAAGATGGTATTTTAAGTTCAGAAAACTTCTTTACAGTCGCAAGTTTTTGCATTGTTCCAGCTGTAAAACAAAGCTGTTTTCCCCCTTGAATGCACGTGCATCACTCACATACGTCACTTGCAAGGCATCTATAGAAAAAATCAACTGCAGTAGTCACACTTCAACCCCAAGAAGGCAGCACTAAAACGGTTTTAGACCAAAGTTTGTCCAATTAAACAAGTTTACATGAAAATGCCAAAAATTGCACAGTAACAAGAAGACAGCACCGTTAAAGGCCCAATTTAGTCTGTTTATCATTTTAATTTAGACACTCAAAACCTCTAAATATATTGTAGCGTGGACGAGGTGATGGTCACTGATGGAATCAATGTCCAGTGCCTCAATCACTGAGGTAGGGGACAGAGTGTAGGAGAAAAATGAGGGTTAAAGACAACAATGCTTTCAATTCTTCCAAACTGAGGTTAACCATCATTTCAGTGAGACAGAAGTAATGTCATTCCAGGTCTGTAGTTAGTACCCTTGTACTTGGTACCATAGTACCAAGGAGTGTGATGCATCCTGGCCCAACTTCAAAGTCATGTGAAAAGATCTGGCCAGACAACAGGGTGTAACACATCGTTATTTGATGTCTGTAGGCCTGTGTTTTACAAATACTTAAAAAATTGCTTACCCATGACTAGATAGAGACAGTGGTGTTACCGAATACCCTATATTCCCAAAAAATTAACTCCATACAGCTCGACAGAGAAAGAAGCAACTCCCAGTATTTGTTTTTTTCTGGAATTAAATCACCTATCATGAGGGAAAGCCGTCCTAGAACACACCATGTCTGTGCTGCTGATTGACGCAGTGCAACATCAGGATTTTTTAAGTCCTTAAGTTTGATGATGGATGGCTTGTTGTGGCCATCATAAAATCCATAATCAAAGCTTGTCAATCTGTAGTTAAGCTGCTCCAGAGTTATACGTTTTTCCTCAAACAACCCATTGAGCACAAGCTTCATTTCATAACCACCAATCCCTTCGAGGATATCATGCATGACCTCAGTTACATGGTAGAACTGCAACTTGTTGAGAGAACACAAGCAGCAATGCTGCTTGCCAAAACAGTTAACAATGGGTTAAAACACAGTCTGTACTGACATTTATAGGGAGTCGAACATTTAAGTTATCTGAAAATTAAACAATATATTGATTTAGCCTGTAATGCATAAACTTGTTGCATTATAAGTTTGTTGGTGGCCGAGTCTTACAACATGAACAGCAAACTTTCACACAGATTTAATGTCTTCTTTGTCAACATTGTTCTGCCAGCAAATGATGTCATTAATGTCTTTCTCAAAGGCATATTGTAGTCTTTTCTGTCTGCAATTAGGTCTTTTGCTGAAATAACAGTATTTGTGTGTTTTTTATATTTCCAAGCTACTGTATTTATCCCTTCTGGATTTTAACTCATGATGAAATGCCAGTGTATATTCGTTACTAGATGTAATGATGAAGACTGAGGGAAGATGTTTGTGTTTTAATGCCTTTATCTGTTTATTTTTTATTTCAACACCCCCTCTCCCTTTGTATGTTCTTGTCCTACAGGAAATGACTATTGCAGCAGCATGTGCTCCTCCGGGAGGGGGACGTAACCCTGTAACCCCCCGATTAATTCGCCACTTCAGCATGCTGTGCCTGCCAACACCCTCGGAACAAAGCCTGAAACATATTTTCAAAGTTAGGAGCCATGCAAGCATCCAAACAATTACACATAATGATATAGATGTACACTGTGTAAAGCCTTTTGTTGTTCTATTTCTTATTCTGTTCCAGCTTCTTAGCAACAGTGACTTTTCCATAGATCCTATGATATGCAATTGCAATGACTCGCGTTTGAGAACGCAGGCTAACTCTAGATTGATTGGTTGTTGGTACTTGTAGGAAAATCTGTTATGTTCTAATGATATATAAATCAAATCAAAAATTTTATCCCAGACTTTACTATTACTGGTCCATATATGACTCTTAATGCCTTCTCTCATGCTCATTATCACTTTTTTTTTGTTCTCATGTTTTCCCCAGGCCATCCTAAATGGTTTCCTCAACAATTTTGCCCAAGAAGTGAAAGATTGTGCAGAACAGATTGTTGATGCTGCTGTGGAGATTTATAAGCGTTTGAGTCTTGATCTGCTTCCCACTCCAGCAAAGTCCCACTATGTCTTCAATCTAAGGGACCTTTCAAAATGTGTCCAAGGTAAGGCTTAAACTTCAATGGATGCATACACAGATAATCAAACTTGTAGTTAGATCTGCACATTAGGGGATGATTTGTTGTTTTTTATGAAAAAAAGAAAACTGTGTCCAAAATAATAGATGATGTTCCAAACTATCATTAGTGAGAATTTTGGATGCTTTTACTGGTAAAGTGCAGCCCTATGTACAAACACTTGTTCTTAAATGCCACTTATACTTTGCAAGAGTGAGACCACGTGTTAGGAGTGTCTAAATCTTTATTTTTCCACAGCATGAGTTGCTCTGATAATTTATCTCTTCAAGCCGCATTACCAACGCTTATACGCCCTTGTCTTTGCCTCAGGCTTCTTAATTGTCTGTAACAGCATTTCTTCACCTCTTCCCCATTTTTTCTTTCCTTTCTTTGCCCGGCAGGCATGACTATAGCATAAAAATTCATTGAATAGGTTTTTTACCCCTTTGCCGACAAACTATCTGTTGGAAAAAAAAGAATAAAAAGGAACACATGGTTCAAACACACAGTGCCCTGCAGTATTATATGAGGCATATATATTGTGCTTTAAATCGCTCACCTTCCCTCTTGTTGGGACATATATCACAACCTATCATACTTCAGATCATTTTTCTTTCCATACCTCTTAAATATCATGGTGCTCAGGTATACTGCAGTGTGAGCCAAATCAAGTAAGAAAAAAGACGCAGATCTTCCGTCTCTTCTGCCACGAATGTCAGCGGGTGTTTCATGACCGACTCATCAACAGCCAAGATAAGACCTATTTCCACAGGATTGTCTGCGATATGGCCAGTAAGAACACCCTTAAACTGTCCTGAGAGCTTACATGCAGCATGTATAATTAGAATATTTTGGATTTAATCTTTTATGATGGATTTTTGTTGTGACATATTTTTCTTCCTGCCAGACAGATATTTTAGCATTAACTTGGAGGTGTCATACTTCATGACTCAGCCTATAATTTTTGGAGACTTTATGAAGGTTGGGTTCTGTCTCATAGCATTATATTTAAGTGTTTACACAGCTTACAGGGTTTATTCATTATCAATCTAATATGTTATTTAGATTGATGTGGAAAAAGAAGCTCGTCACTATGAGGAACTGACCGACATAAACAAGATCCAAGCTGTTCTCCAGAAGTATCTCAATGATTACAACCTTTCCTTTGCCAAGGACATCAAACTGGTTTTCTTCCAGGATGCCATTGAGCACATCTCCAGGTGTGTTTGAGCTTATACCACAGCCATTTTTTATTTTTCTTTCAGGTGACATATTATTTGGTGGCTGATGGATTTAACTTTGAGGAACTTTAGAAAGTTGCATAAAAAAACAACAAAAAACATGTTCTAGAAATGTGTTACAACATCTTTAAGATTTCTCTCTTTAAAAAAACACTAGATGGTGGGGTAGTCTGTTGTTTTTTTTTTTTTTAGAGAGAAATCTTAAAGATTTTTAACACATTTTAGAACTTCACAGACAATGTTCAGTAAAAAATATTCAGAGTAAAAGACTACAACTTGTGATACAGAGCCTTCTATACTTAAACAAGTACAAACTCTCCACCTGAGTGGAGTAAATGTGGTTTAAGCTTGCGTCTTCTGCCAGAGATTTGGAAGCTGAGGGTCCTACACACTTTCTGAGCTTTTCCTAGCATTGTGCTCTTTTTGCGCCACTTCAACAGTGTAAGGAACAGGGCCGTGCAATGATCTTTGATGGGGCAGGGGCTTAAACATTTTTTAAACACAAACACACGTAACACTGTTGGATGTAATGATACATTTTATATGACTGTAAATAGGTTTTGTATTTGACTTTCTAACAACAGCTTACAGATAAATTTCTTTAATTACAAACCGTGACAAATACCCCCACATTGGAGAGGACTTTGACATTCTTTTGTAGTTGTCACACAAGCAGTATCCACTTATTTTAACAGTATACAGTAGCTGTGCTCAACTTGTCAACAAAGGGGATGCACAGTTGCACATGCACACACAGAAAGAGCAATATCCAAGTTTATTGTTCTTTATTACAGCTAGGTATTCAGCATCCTTAAAGCTGGAAATTTCAGTCCAAGACTCATGATTTTATTAATGACTACACATCAGCTTCTGTAAAATGTGTTTGAAATTCCTCCTGCAGCATCTATATGCCAAGTTAATGTGTATGTAAAGATGCCTTTATAACACTGCTAGACTTGCAGCTATAGCGGAAATTGTTTTAGGCTCATAGCTTGACATTTTTCCCACTCTGTATTCCATTTGACTATATCATACACCCTTTTTTATAAAGCACAACCACAGCAGAAACAACATTGCTGTATATTAGTAATAAAGTGTAAAAGTTCATGACGTTAAACATATACTATAACAACCAAAATAACTAAAACAGAAGTTTAGGACAAAATTTGTCATTAAAAAGCACAAAATAAATACACTCAACAATGTTTTGTACTTGGTCAAAAGCCAGTGAATAACTGAGTTTATGGATGCATATCAAAAGTAACAGTTCATAAAAACAGTTTAGGCTCTGCGTGATCTTTGATTCACGTTTTGGCTTTGATTTGTTGGAGTCTGTGCAGTGTGACCATGTTTGTGAGGTTTGTCTGAGAGACAGAGAAAGTTAGCTCTTTGTAAAGTTCTAGATATGCTGTTTCTTCTCCAACCCAGAAAACACACACATATCAGCACACTGCAAATTTGTCAGATGTTTTTCATTCATGACTTTTAATATCTTTTCAACATCATTCATGACTTTTAATATCTAGTAAACATATTTACATTTTTAATACATTAAGATCTATTTAAAACACTTAAGTACACTGAAAACCAAGTGCAGCCTCGATAATATCTGATTACCCTTGTTTAAGGGATGAGGACCCTTGGTTGGAAGGCCTGTTCTGCGCTTGACCAACAGTGTACATGGTGTAAAGAATAAAATGTTATATTTATAACCTTTTTTCTTCTGGCAAACATAATAATATGGCTTCTTAACTGTTTTAGAATTGCCCGTATGATTCGCCAGGAGAGAGGCAATGCCTTACTCGTAGGGGTGGGAGGTACAGGTAAACAGTCACTCACTCGTCTGGCGACTCACATGTGTGGTTACCACTGCTTTGAGATTGAGCTGAGCCGAGGCTACAACTATGACATGTTCCATGAAGACTTAAGAAGGCTCTACAAGATGGCTGGAGTGGAGGGAAAGGATATGGTGTTTCTCTTTACTGATACTCAGGTATGAAAGAAATATCTGATTTTTTAAATATAGATAAATGTTTCTTATCAGTTTCATTTACTTGTTATAGATTATAGTGGAGGAGTTTCTGGAAGATATTAATAATATGCTAAACTCTGGCGAAGTTCCCAACCTTTTTGAGAAAGATGAGCTGGAACATGTGCTTGCTGCTACACGCCCTAAAGCCAGAGAGGCTGGAATCAGTGAAGAGAACAGGGATGAGGTATGCACAGACATAAATATATACAATGCAGTAGAACCCATTCAGACAGGACATTTTACATACACTGACATATACTGACTGTACAATACGTACAAGTAGAAAAAATCATTTTGTACTCTTCATTAGTACATTAGACTCTTCATCTTTGAACAAGCGATGTACTCTAAGAGTACAATGCATATTCAAAGATAAAAAATTGTAACATTTAAATACTTTTTAAACAAAATCTTGAACAGTGTTTAAAAGCAAACTTAGCAATTATTTAAAAATTTTCTTCTGCTTCGCAGCGATTTTTACTTCTGTAAATCTCTACACACAACCTAGGACTGAGTGCATTTTATGTAAAAGTCAACATTCTGACAGCAGATAACGTCAATCACTCGTTGCAAGTTGTTAACATGTTGTGACAAACATCGCTCTGCTCCGGCTACCTGAACCCTTATTGAAATACAAATAGCAAGCTTCAATAAGAATGACATTATCAGATATATCTAGTGGCTCATAAGACATCTTAGTGTATTTCCAATATGAGCCTTATGTTGACTTTTCTGCATATGCAACTTAGTGGGTCTTCAGACTATAATGCAAAAACAATTTCTTCACAAATTTATTTTAGATATGTTGTGAAGCTTAAGGAAATAGTTTTGGAATTTTTTTTATTAGTTTCCTTTTTCTTGGTAACCAATCAAGGGTTTTTTTTCCTTAACTAGTTTTAATTATTATAATTATAATTAATAATAACTGTGGGCTTCTTTGATCACAGTTATTAAGAAATAGAACAAATTTAGCATATTTTTAAATGAATCAAAAATACTGAATTGATCATGTCTGTAAAATACCGTGCAGGGATTTTGTAAATTTTTTTTATCACTATGGTTCGAAAACAAATGAATAAACTAAACTAAACTTGAAGTTTTAAACCGATACTATTATTTGCAGACATGTTACATGTTGAAGCAAACCTAAATTCTGAAATAGTATTGTATATACAGTATCCTATTATGTTAAACATCTGTAGCTAGGGCTTTGTTTTAAATAGCTTCTACATACTATGAGTAGATAAACCTTTCACTTTTCAAAGGCTAAAGCAACCATATACTACCTTAAAAATGACAATATCTGAGAATCAACACTAACAAACAATAATTCCCTCAATGAATCAAAATAAGTATGCAGACTCTGCTTTATGTAGAGAAGTTATTCAGTGCCCCAACGCAAACTAAAAGCATCAGACTGTACTTTTTATGCCTGCCGGGATGAACCCACCAGGTACATTTAATCCTGTGAGTGTGTGTCTTAATACCCTCAGATATTCCAATATTTCATCTCTCGTGTACGGGAGAAGCTGCACATTGTTCTGTGTATGAGCCCTGTGGGAGATGCCTTCAGATCCCGATGTCGCATGTTTCCATCACTGGTAAACTGCTGCACCATCGACTGGTTTGAACAGGTATGCTCAGCGCTCAGACTGTACTAACCACATGTGTTTATATGTTTACTTCAGCTTTCGATTATTTTGACTTCAGTAAACAAATTAAAGCATGTCTTAATGGTTCCCATTCAGATTTGGTTACAGAAACCAGGACCATTCTTTCATGAGTTTCCCCGCTATAACCATGCGACTGATCAAAGAAATTTGATGTTTTCTACCTTTTTTTCCCAAAAATAGCTCTTCCCTCCACCTCCGTTTTTTTAAATACATATTTTCATTGTTTCCATCTTTTTTGTTATCCACTATGCTCTTCTTGCTGTTGTTCAGCATTGTCATACAATTTGTGATTTTAAGACTAAAGCTTCTTTATGTTTTCTGTCTGATATTAAGTCATTCTGGTTACTTCTGAAAAAATAAAATTCATATATATTCAATACATTTTATGTGGAATCACTGTTTGAATTATCGAGTAGAAAATTTCGAAGCTGCATTTATTTGCACTAACCTGAAACCCTGTCCTCCCCTCTTCTCATCTCTGTACCTGGTGCTGCTTAGTGGCCCCGGGAGGCACTGTTATCTGTCTCTCAGGCCTTTTTCCAGGACATAGACTTTGGCAGTAAGGAGCTGAAACAGAGCTTTTCAGCTATGTGTGTGGAGATACATGTGAGTGTCACTGACATGGCTGAGCGCTTCTACTCTGAGCTGAGACGGCGATATTACACTACACCTGCCTCCTATCTGGAGCTCATTAACCTCTACCTGAAGATGCTTGACAAAAAGAGACAGGAGTTGATTCAGGTACATTCAACAATTGTCAGTGAACATTTGTAAATGGTAGTGTTGATATTAAATTGTTATGTAACTTGATTGAAGAAAAAATAGGTGATGAGTTAGCTGTTAGCCAGTTTATGGCAGGAATGAAGTAACAAAATATATGTGATCTGTGTACTGCAGGCCAGGGACCGTGTGAAAAATGGCCTCACTAAGCTGCTGGAGACCAATGAGCTTGTGGACAAAATGAAAGTAGACCTGTTTGCTTTGGAACCAATTCTAAAACAGAAATCCATGGATGTTGATGCCCTTATGAAAAAATTGGCTTTTGATCAGGAAGGAGCTGATAAGGTCTGTCTGTGCTTAGTGTTCACAAAACCTTCGAAATCTTACCATTACTACGTGCTTATGAAAAGAAAATCAGTACTGTTTATTATTGTCAAGAAATCTATGATTCAAATGTAAAATTTTGCTAAAGGTGCGTGAAGTAGTGAAAGAAGATGAAGCCCTGGCCAAGGTGAAGGCTGAAAACACCCAAGCAATTGCAGATGATGCACAACGGGACCTGGATGAAGCTCTGCCAGCCCTGGAGGGTGCCAATAAGGCCTTGAATTCTTTGGACAAAGCAGACATCTCTGAGATCAAGGTGTTCACCAAGCCCCCAGAGTTAGTCATGACCGTCATGGAGGCTGTTTGCATCCTGCTCAGCTGCAAGTCAGTATTCATTCCTTGCTCTTATTACAACCACAAATGTGGAACTTTTACCTTTTTTAACTTTTAAACAAAAATAACTATTTCATTTGAAATGCGGTTATCACGTGAAAATGGGGGCACACAGTAAAACTCCATGAATTACTGTTGTTTATTTTCTATTTACCTATTTTTTTATTTACCACAAAAAGAGTGTAACTAATTTTGTGAATTGGATACGTTTTTTTGTTGTTGACATTTATAGTAATCTTACCGATAAAATGTTTCTCTGCCGTGAGAGTAGCGTATCACTGCTATCAAGCTAAAACATGGCAGAACAGGGTAGAGTTGAACTTCCTGTGACCTGGAGGGGGGTGGGGCATGACAGGCACCCCAACCATACACTCTCCCTATTCCCACATACCCTCCTCTCCCACATCCAACAGCTAACCCACCCACATGCACTCATTCCCCAATCCCTCCCCCCACCCATCCCCACCCCCCCGTAACACACACATACACACTTGGACACACTCACCCATCCATGTACACTTATGTCCTTTTTCTTCATGCTCACCCACCTACATCCCCCCCACCTTGCTCCCTGTGAGATACCCTTAGTGGGCAAGGAAGGCCAGGAGCAGCCACTCACCCACACACACATAAACACATGCAGTAAGCTGTGACTCACACTGATGAAGACGGTCAATATGTGGAAATATCAGTCGATTGGTGCATTTATACGCTGAAAATGCAATTAGTAAGCTCCTGCCCTCCTTTGTTCTCTTTTGACTCAAAATAGATAAATACATAGAGACAAGACAAAAAAAAGGAAAATATTTTCACATGTTTGGATTCCACTTGTCATCATCTATGTCTGTAATCACAATCATCCCCTTCACCATCTTCATCAAAGATAATTGCTGATGTGATGACCGGACTATGAATTTGACCTTCCAAAAGTTTTACAATGACATTATTTACATTACTGTTGTTGACATAATTTTTATTATAATTATTAATATTATCTTTCTTCTTTTTTGTGGTAATTATACAATATGTCAAGTAAGTGTGTGTACTGCTGTCCCCCAAGGAAGTGGAGTGATATGGAATAATAGGAGAGCTGTAAAACAATAAATAAATGAGGAAACAAAAAAGCATAGAACAGTAATAAAATACATAAACAAATTAGAAAATTGGAGAGAAATGAATAAAAGAAATAATTTAACATATTTTCATCCTTTTATTTTCTATTTATTTATTTGATCTTTTTCTTTTCTTTATGGCCTTCTCTATATGTTACCCTATTATTTTCCCCATATAATTCCCTATTTGTTTTTGTTCTTTTTGCTTTTCTTTTGCCTGTATATTTCCTAATTCATTTCCTTATTTCTGTCTTTTTGTAGCACTGCTATAATTACCTGAACTGCTACACATTCCTACTGTATGAGTACAACAATAAATCTAAGTTGAACTTTTTAACACATGAATTTAATAAGCAGTTAAATAACCAAATTAAAGAAAAAAATAAAATTGTTGTATAACAACATTGTATTTTAGGTTCCCAGCATGAAACTTAAAATCAAGTAGTTATATCTACTCACTAATTGCTCCAAAAGGTAACTGAGTTAGTAACTAAATTACTCTATAAAAGTAACTAGTTAGCAGGGAAAGTAACTATTTGAGCTCCCACAAAAATAAATACATTAAAAACGCTAAAATAAAGGTACAACATGTAAAAGTATGTGGATTTTTCTGTGCAGTTTTCACAAGTCAGTAGGAATGAGTAGAACATTACAATACTTACAATTTCTCTCTGTACATACAGACCAGACTGGCCAAGTGCCAAGCAATTACTAGGAGATGCCAATTTCCTCAGGCAACTTACCGAGTATGACAAGGACAACATCAAACCCCAGATCCTCATGAAGCTGCAAAGATATATCAGCAATCCTGATTTCATCCCTGAGAAGGTCTGTTTAGATTTCATGTCAAGTGATGATACTTTTGAGCAGCAATGATTTCAAACTACTAGACTGTGGGAAAAGTTTTGATAACGCCTGAAATGAATGGTTACTGAAAAATAACAGCTTAAGTTGAGATAATTGCATTTTGATTACTATGTACCATGTTTATTAATGCTAATAAAATTGTATTCATTCTTGACCTGTTATTACAGTATACTTAAGCAAACTATTACTAGTTTAAATTCATTGTGTTGCTTGTATTAGGTGGAAAAGGTATCTAAAGCCTGCAAGTCGATGTGCATGTGGGTCAGAGCTATGGACATTTACTCCAGAGTTCTCAAGGATGTCGGACCCAAGAGGAAAAAGTTAGCCAAAGCACAGGTCAGCAGCCTAGACTACAGTATGGATATGTTTAATAAGATCTATTACTACAACTTTTGACATTTGTGAAGTAGGTTATCAGTATTACATAGTTTACCAGCTTATTTTCTGAATAAAGTCACATCTTGGATCACATCTAAACTATACAGGAGGATCTGGATATGACCATGGAAACCCTGAGGAATAAACAGCAAAAGCTTCAAGAGGTGGAGGAGCAGATTAAAGTTTTAGAAGAGCATTTTGAGAACAGTGTTACTGAAAAGAGAGATTTGGGTGAGGCTTGTACCCATTTAAGCTGCATTGTTAAATGTCTCATTGGCTCTGTGTAGATTGAAACAATCTACAAGCCCTTTCATTGATGTCTTTTTCTCATTCTTTCTTCCCATAAAGTTGACAAAATGGAGCTGACCCTGGCTCGGTTGAAAAGAGCAGAAAAGCTAACTTATTCTCTTGGTGATGAGCGAATACGCTGGGAACAAAGCGTAGCTTCATTTGATCAAGAAATTATCAATGTGGTGGGAAATGTCTTCATTGCAGCCGCCTGTGTGGCCTACCATGGAGCGTTCACATTTCACTACAGACAGCTGGTAGGTAGTGTCATGCGAATCAAGTTAACTTTTAGGGTTTTTAATGTCTTAAGCAGCTGAGTGCCAAAGTAAAATGTGCAAAATACCACATTTCAAACAAAAAAAACACAAATGATTGAATGTCCTCTGCATGATGTGCTTCCTATTCCAGCTAATTGACCAGTGGATAAAACAATGCCAGCAACTGAAAATTCCCATTAGTTCCAACTTCAGCCTCATAAACGTTCTATGTGATCCATACGTCATCCATCAGTGGAACTCAGAAGGGCTGCCTCGTGATATCGTTTCTACAGAGAATGGGATCCTGGTGACTAAAAGCCACCGCTGGCCTCTTATGATTGACCCACAGGATCAGGTTAGTAACCATGATCCATGTGTAACTGATTTAATGATCATTAGATGAGGACTATTGGCCCTGCAATGGACTGGTGACCTGTCCAGGATGTACTCTGCAGCTCGCCTGCTAATTGCTGAGATAGGCTGCAGCTTCCCTGTGACCCTGAATTGGACTACCAGTACACACAATACAAAATGAATGAATGAGCAATGAAATGAAAGATGGGTATTGATTTTTCTGTTGTGATCAGTCAAAATTATTCTAGGACCTTTCAAGGCCTCTTGTTGCTTTTGAAAAAAATGTACATGTTGAAAAGTAGATAAAATACATTTCTGTACATTGCTGATCTTAGTAATTGTACTATATTTGACTGCAGCATGAACAGCTGAAAAATTATCCTAGATCTTTCTGTCACACACGGTCATACAAAGTGTCAGCCATATCCTCGAGATAAACTGTTGCCAGTGTCACCTCATGGAAAAGAAGAATCTGGAGCATTTATAGCAAAAAGATGAAGTTACAGAAACTTTTAGGTCTCACCACTGGTTTTTGTCATAAATGCGTACACTCCTAATTTTATTTACTATCACATTTTATTAATGCAAATTTGTCTAACTGTTATTTTAATTGTTTACACATATAAATATAAAGAAACTAACATGTTTGGCAAAATACATCAACTTTGAAAATTCCACGTTTACATTTGTCAAATAAAATAGGATAAATTTACAAGTAACAGAAGTTGCTGTATTCTGTACTCCTATGTTACTGAACTCATATTGTTTTCACAATGCAGCAATGTTGAAAACAGTTTGCCTTTTTTCATCAAAAGATATACTATATATATTTTTATATACACATTATGTAAATAGATCTTCTTCCTATCTGATTAATAAAATTTACTTCTGTCATTCTAAGGCTAATCGATGGATTCGTTCCAAAGAGACCAAGCATGGACTGAAGGTGACGAAGCTGACAGATCCAACCTTCCTCCGTAGCCTGGAAAATGCCATACGAATGGGCATGCCTGTACTACTAGAGGATGTAAGTAAACACACTACACATTTATAATGGTTATAGCAGTAAATCACAAGTTAAGAATCTTTTTTGTGTGTATATGTGTTTGATTTACAAGTTATGTCCACAGGCAGCATTAAAAAAATACTTTGCACTACTTGTATGGAAGTAATGTAAGAATATCTGTTTGTTTATATTCTTGCACTAAATGTGTATAGTTAAAAGAAACATTAGATCCTGTCTTGGAGCCCATCCTGCTGAAGCAGACATTTGTGTCTGGTGGACGAACATTGATCCGACTTGGAGATTCAGAAATTGACTATGATAAAAACTTCAGGTTCTATATGACCACCAAGATGGCCAACCCACACTATTTGCCAGAGGTAAGAAAAGGACGTACACTTTTGGATCTCTTCATTCAATCAAACAATGGCTAAGATGTGAGCTATCTTTTTTCCCCTTTTTGGCTTTTCATTATTTAATCCAAGTGCTGCTGCCATTAGTCAAATGGATTTGGCAGGTGTGTATCAGAGAAATATGCTTATATGTTAAGGTCCCCTATGTCATGGGCACAAAAAGAACTTCCTACAATCAGAAATGCTGATTTTTTGGGTGTTGTTTCCAAACACGTCGACTTGTTTACTGTACATCTTGAGATAAGCTCATATTCAAAAACTTATGCAAAATTCCCATATTACTTCTTTCTAGCATATTTCAGGTGTCATTTCTGGATGCACATCTGAACATTGCTTTATCATGGTGTTGTTACTGCTTGTCACACTGTCTGTAGTTTCTGACCTTGCAGTGTACATGTTAGGATTTTCATTTATCAAATTTTAAAATATTATGCTATGAATCGCAATAAGACAAAAGCTAAGTGTTTAACTCCGTGGATGACATCCTAAAATTTCCAAGATCTTCTAACACAGCTTCTCACATGAGAATCACTCATCCTTCACCAGCTGCCACAATATAACCAATTTGTGCATATGAATTGCTGTCCTCCAGTCTAGGATAGCAGTAAAGGATGCAATGTTTCTAACCAAGCCAGGATGGTGGCAGTAATGGATAGCAAAGACATAAGCTCACTTAAATAAAATGAAAAATACTTTATTAATCCCAGAGGGAAATTCGAAATTGTAGCAGTTTTTTAAACAATCACTTACAAAAATGTTTAAATCTTTTCTCACCCGAACACTGCTTCTCATATTAAAAATGTTCACCTTATGTTCTATTCCCCTTCTAGGTATGTATCAAAGTTACGATTATTAACTTCACAGTGACCAAGTCTGGCTTAGAAGACCAGCTGCTCAGGTACACACAAAGAAACATAGTTCTCACAATGACCAGACAATGTGATTCACATTTAAAAACCACATGACTGTCCTCTTCAGTGACGTGGTTCGTCTTGAGAGCCCACATCTTGAAGAACAGAGAAACGATCTAATTGTGAGCATCAACTCGGATCGCAACCAGCTGAAGGATGTTGAAAGTCGTATCCTTAAGCTTCTTTTCACCTCTGAGGGGAATATACTTGACAATGAGGAGTTAGTTCAAACTCTCCAGGAGTCAAAGGTAAGTCAGCAATATATATATATATATATATATATATATATATATATATATATATATATATATATATGAACACACATTTCTCTCTATACTTGAGAGCGTGTAGAGGTG
>JBAMHV010000004.1:22530369-22547045 GCA_037177535.1 Pseudomugil gertrudae | reverse complement strand
CCTAAACTGTCTAAAGCATAAAACAATAAAACAATAAAACACGCAGACTCAGCTTAAGTGAAGATGAGTTGAAAAAACATCACACAAAGAAATATTTGCAATATTTCTCCTACAATATATATATATATATATATATATATATATATATACTGTATATGTAATGTGTGTCTTTTTTGTTCTAAGTATTCTTTGCTCTCTCTTTTGGTGCTGTACTTGTTCTTAATTTTCTTTCATTTCAATTACAGGTGACATCAAAAGCCATAAAGCAGCGTCTGGAGGAAGCAGAGGCCACAGAACGGATGATCAACACTGCAAGGGAGCGCTACAGACCTGTAGCTACCCGAGGCTCGGTCTTGTACTTTGTCATAGCCAGTCTTTCTGAAATTGATCCAATGTACCAGTTCTCTCTCAAGTACTTTAAACAGGTAAATGTAAAGAACTAGGATTCATTTCCAGTCCACACAGAAAACATGTATTCTAATTTTCCGTTTTTATGCTTTCCCCTCACTAAGCTGTTTAATACTACCATTGAGACAGCAGAGAAGAGCAATGTGTTGGAAAAGCGTCTTCAGGTCCTTCTGGATGCAATCTTACTAAACTCTTACGTCAATGTATCACGTGGCCTCTTTGAGCAACATAAACTTATCTTCAGCTTTATGTTGTGTGTGGAGATCATGAAGCAGCGTGGTGAAATCTCAGATGAAGAGTGGCAGTATTTCCTAAGAGGAACTGCTTCTCTGGAAAAGGTAAGAGGAGAAATTGTAGGTCCGGTCTGGTTAAATGTGGCTCAAACCTTTCTGTTTAGTTGGAATTAAGATATATAAGATATGTTAAGTAATGTTTTAAAAAATGGGTGAAGAAATGGGCAAAACTGAAGAATGGAATTTAGACTAAAGACAAAGAAGCATACTGATAAAAAAAAGGTGGCTTGTTTGAGAAATTAGTATTTCTGGATGAGATACAAGAGGTTTTTTTTTCTGCTGACCATGTAGTACGTTAATAGATCGTCAGTGGACCTCCGCCAAGCCACACAGTCCGCCCAGATTATTGTGACTGACAGCCCAAAATATTAGTCCTACCTTTGATTTACCTATTTCAATTAATTCCTTGACCATAAAAACATGCCTTTAGCAATCTGAGCATTTTTCACTGAGTTTTATACACATAAGCTGAAAACAGCCTTATCTTGCAATGATAAACAATTCTTTTAAACATTCCTGGATCCAGATGGTGATCCGGACCACCTCCCAATCTTATTCTGTTCCTTTTCCCAGATCGGACATTTCATGAAAATTTGATCAAAATCCATCCATAACGTTTTGAGTTATGTTGCAAACAGACGGACAGACAAATCAACACTTGCAAAAACATAACCTTCTTGGCGGAGGTCACAAACTGTAAATACTAAAATATGAAGCTTTTCTTTAAACTTTCAGAAGAACAAAACTGGCTTCAGTCGTTGTCAATATAACCTAATCAGCCTGTTTTAAATGGCAAGAATCTTCTTTAAACAATGGTTTTTCATTTCTTCATAAAATCTCTCTTCCATCCCATTAGACCAGAAGGTTGTGCAGAAGTAAAAGTAGCACTGAGAAATGAATAAAATGAGATTTTAGCTTTTGTTTTATTGATAAGTTCAGATGGTTTCTAAGACCATAATACAGATCAGTCAGTGACACCCAGAGGTATGCATCCACAATTCCATTCTCATTTATGCAGCATCCATTAGGCTGGAGATTCTGCTGCGTAGCCACTGTGATCTTCATGCTGATCCTGTTTTTCCTCTTCTCTCTGTCTCTGCTTTAACATATCTTGTCTTTTTCTTTCTTCCATGCTTCTGTACATCTACATCTTACACTCATGTAACACCTTTTTTTGCTTTTCAAATTTGTTGTTGCATCACTGATGCCTAAATGCTAAATATGTTATCGATCATTGCCTACAAATATACTTTAATTGATTTTCTTAAATTCTTTTTCATTAGCCTGTCTACTCAGAGCCTGTTCCACAATTTTCCCATATCTCCTAGAAATATGCAGATCGACCAGATGTCCCATGGCTCAGCGAGTTTTACTGGCAGACATGCTGTGAGCTGGAAGACACATTGCCCTGCTTCAAGGGTATCTCTAAAGAAATCACCAAAACCCATATCCATATCAAGCTTGGTAACTAAATCCCCTGTCACTGTAATTCATGAAGAACTAGCATATTAAGTGCATTAAGTTGAAGTATGAATAATCTTTTTATAAATGTTCAAGATTTCTGTTAGACTTTGTTGCATCAAATGAGCCATCTCTCCTTTAGGATACTTCCAAGCATCTGTTAATCCAGAGATCTGGGAAGGATATGTTTCAGACTTGCCTCCTATCTGGGAGTCCAAAGAGAAAAAACAGCAAATAAAGGGTTACTGGAATGAGAGACTGGGGGCCTTCCAAAAGCTAATTTTGATTAAAAGCTTTATGGAAGAGAAGGTGAGTCTGTGAAAGGATATATTATTAAAGTTTTGGATGTTTTTGTCTTTTTTTTCTTCATTCCATATTTACTAAATCAGAAGGGATCTCAATTTACCAAAGTTGCACAACCCACAACAACAGAGTTCAAATTTAATGTCTAAATATAGTCACATTTTTTATTCCAGTATTCTATAGCTTCTCTTCATTTCACTGTGGTGCAAGCCTACAAAGTGTCCTGTTCCCTCTATTATTTAGTGAATTTCCTCTGCCTGTCTGTTCCAGGTGGTGTTGGCATCAACTGAGTTTGTGATTGTTACCTTGGGAAAGCAATTTGTGGAAAACCCTCCAGTGAACCTGGCTAACCTCTACAATGACATTAACCCCTCCACCCCGCTGGTCTTCATACTCAGTACAGGATCTGATCCCATGGCTACCTTCCAACGTTTTGCAACTGACAGGGGATGCCAGGACAAGTAAAAGAAGCCATGGAGAAATAGTTCCTGAAGAAATAAACATAAAGTTTACCAAATGTGTATAGAGGGTTACATTGACGTTTCAAATGTGTCTGTTTCTCAGGGTGGAATCCATCTCACTAGGTCAAGGCCAGGGACCTATAGCAGAGAAGATGATAAAAGCTGCAATGAAAAATGGTAACTGGGTCTTTCTGCAGAATTGCCATCTGGCTGTCTCCTGGATGTTAGCCATGGAGGAGCTCATAAAGACCTTCACTGAACCTGGTACTACAACTCTCACATACATCTGAGAAAACTTACACACATTTAATATAGAATAGTTTCACATGTTTTCATGTTTGCACCACAACAAAAATACTGAAATAAAAATTACTTGGGTAAGTGCTAGTTTAACTGACCCAGATCTAATCTAAGGTATGATTTAGTGACATCCAGCAAACCAGGCACCCTGTTTTTATTTAATAAAATAAACGACTTGGACTAAACAATGCTTTATACTGATTTTATATGAAAGTAAATGTTAATAAAACAAAAGAAAGGAAATGAACCAGCAAATTCACTCAGTTGCTTAAATTGGATATTGGAGATCCCAGGTTTTTTAAAAAAATGCTTAGTGTGCATCTTCTGTAGGCACTTCCTAGCTTTTTAATTTTTTAAAGCTAACTTTATTTCATTCATAGATTTGATTAAAGTTGTTCTGTTTCTTTGCAGACACGTGTATCCATGAGAACTTCCGCTTGTTTCTCAGTTCCATGCCAACAAAGGTTTTTCCTGTTACAGTACTGCAGAACTCTGTCAAGGTACTCATACAATTACATATGCGATACAATTCTATTTGAATTTATCTTTAGCTGGTCTGAAGATTCTGTCAAAGATAACATTGCAAGCATAAATGTTAAAAATGATTCAATAAGTAAGTAAAACTAGGTCTAAAAATACCTTAATGGAAATACCTTAATGAACATTCTTTGCTCTGAGATGGTGGGTGTATGTGGACATTAACAAATTTAACTGAGCCGGTTTCATCTGAAACCAACAGCTTGGATGTAGAATATTTAAATATTTATGTCTGCATATGTCAAGATCAGCTTTTACCTCCAAAATGCCATACATTATAATTATATACATCATATACAACTACAAAAGCACTCGGAGAGCGCAGACCCCCACTAGGCCACACAGTCCCCCCAGCTTTTCTCATGTTCCGGATCGTAATATCCAGAATATTGGCGCGATCTGGATTGTACTTTTTTCATAGAAACTATCATGAGCATGTCCTGTATTTTTTGGAAGCAGTTTGAGTACTTTTATGGAGTTATGTACAGCTGAAAACAGCTCTATCTTTCTATGGTAAAGAATCCTTTAAAAAATAACTGGTTCCAGATGGTGATCCGGATCACTTCCAAATTTCAATCATCTGTTCTTTGTCCCAGATCGAACATTTCCTGAAAATGTAACCAAAATCCATCTAGGTTTTAAGTTATGTTGCAAACAGACAAACAGAACAACAGACAAACAAACCAACGCTGGAAAAAACATAACCTCCTTGGCAGAGATAATATTTATGGTATGATGAGAGAAATCATAGATCACCAGCACAGATGGGAGGAATGGCCCTGAGAAAAGTTCACTGAAGTTTCTTCTGTGATAACCACTAAGCCAGAGGTCTCTCTCTCTCTCTCTCTCCCTCCCACACACTCACACACACACTTCTTTCTTAAAAATTATTTCCAGGTGACTAATGAGCCTCCTAAAGGCTTACGAGCCAATATGCGCCGAGCATTCACAGAGATCACCAGCAATTTCTTTGAAGACCACGTACTGGGACACCAATGGAGGAAAATGGTTTTTGGAATCTGCTTTTTTCATGCAGTTGTCCAGGTCAGACTCTCTTAGTTCCTCACACATTGGCTGTGTACACATTGTTAATAGTTATGTCTTTATATAGCTTCTGTTCTTCTATCTTAGGAGCGCAAGAAGTTTGGTCCTCTTGGCTGGAACATTCGCTATGAGTTCAATGAGAGTGACAGAGAATGTGCTCTGCTCAACTTGAACCTCTACTGCAAAGATGGCACCATCCCTTGGGATGCTCTGATGTATATCACTGGTAGGTAGGAATTTATTTACATGCTTATCAACAACACACAGTTATCTTGCAGAAGAAGGGACCTTATTTATATCCTTGTATAACTGTCATGCAAAGGGATGACCTGGGAGAGATGACAATCTTTTCTGTAACACTTCTCTGCTTGATGTTTCTGCATTTAAAGCCTTTTTCTGGGATTTCAGTCTGACCGTCAGCAGCAAGGGCACAAGCCTAAATCTTTTTTGGTTTTCTAAATTGTAAAGGTTTTAATGTTCTATTGTAAATTGGGGCGGCTGTGGCGCATGTAGTAGAGCGGGTTATTTCCTAACCAGCTAGTTAGTGGTTCAAATCCCAGCTCTGGTGTCCACATGTCGAAGTGTCCTTGAGAAAGACACTGAACCCCCAGTTGCTCCCGGTGCTGCGTCACCAGTGTATGAATGTGTGAGTGTTTGTTTGAGCGAATGGGTGAATGACTGAATAGTGTTAAAGCGCTTTGAGTGCACTGATGTATAGAAAAGCGCTATACAAGTACAAGACCATTTACCATTTAAATGCATGGGGAGAATAGTGTAGCAGGATTTCAGTATGCTGCTAATGATGTAGCAATTATGTCCAGTGACTTAGTAATGTTATAATTAAATGTAATAAAGCTGAAATTGGGAGGTCTGAACAGTGACCTTCCTGTGTGGAGTTTGCATATTCTCCCTGTGTACCCCGCCTCTCATCCGAATGGCTGTGTGGTTAAGAAGATGGATGGATGGATGGATAAAAGCCAAAATTGTTTTAAGTTAAGGCACAGCAAGTTTATTTATATAGCACAATTCAACAAGTGCTTTACATGAAAATGGAAACATTTGAAAATCAGCTCAATTTAAAATTAAAACAAGAAAGAAAAAAAGTTCAAACAATTAGATAAACAGTGTTAAAATTGTCATCAATTACATGCTTAAGAAAACATTGTCAGATTTTAACTTGAAATAAACTTAAAATTACTTCAAATACAAATGATTGAAATGCAGCTAAGAACAAGTGGAGTTTTAACCTGGATTTACCTGGAGTGTTTCAGCTGATCCGAGGCTTTCTGGGAATTTGTTTCTGACATGTAGAACATTAAAGCTGGATGCACCTTCTTCATGTCTGTTCTGACTCTTGGAATTGATAATAGACCAGATCCAGATGACCTGACTAGAAACTAGGTTCATACGTGGACAAGAGGTCTCTGATGTATTTTGATCCTGAACCATTCAGAGCTTTCCAGCAACAGCACTTTAAAATCTGTACTCTGACAGACAGTCGATCAGTGTAAAGACCTCAGAACTGGACTGTAGTCATCTTTCTTGGGCTTGGTAAGTATTGTAGCAGACGAGTTCAGCAGTAGAATTAGCTGCAGTTGTCTAATTGATTTTTTAGGAAGACCTGTAAAAACACTGTCACATTAATCAAGTCGACCAAAGATAAAAGTGAAAACACGGGGATCAAAACTACTCACTTACACTATATATATATATATTTTTTTTTCTTTTTTTTTTTTTCTTTTTTTAATATAACTGGATATCTGTCTGTGTATTTCAGTATTAACCCCTTTTGGATGCATATTCATACTGTTTCTGTGACATTTTGGTCACTATGGCAGAAACTTTGATCCAAACCCTGTTGTTCACCATATAATACTGGTCTCCTGCACCCTGGTGAATACCAGAAAACAGAAGATTTAATTATAATAAATTTGATCCATTCCATGTTAATAAATAGCAAATATACAAAAAAATGTATGTTTTTTTAAAGATTTTGATGAGAAGCAGTGTGAATATAAACATTTTGGGATATGCTTCCTGCTACCTTTCAATTTATTTTAACTTCTTTAAATGCAAAGTTTATTTTGGCTTCTACCTATCTTTTTACTGTGCTGGTTCTCAGTTTTCAGCCATTTGAGTATGGCACAGTTGTTTGAACTCAGTCTGAGATTATATCAGGGATGGTCATTATAACAGCCACATTGCCCATCATTATCAAGAGATTAATGTGTGGTCCTTGTACTCCACAGGTGAGATCACATACGGAGGCAGAGTGACAGATGCCTGGGACCAGCGTTGTCTCCGAACAATCCTCAAAGGTCTTTTTTCTTCTGAGACGCTGCAGCCTGATTACACCTACTCCACCTCAGGTACTTTCTGTCTTATTTGCTCCATTTATCCCACCTGTGTTGGATTCTAAACAAGGAGAAAACAACAAGCGCAATTTCAAGAAAAATACTATTCAACACAGTGTCTGATTACAAAAATCTCTATAGTTTTCTTGGAGTAATGACCCCCTGTCCACCTCAACCCCACTCACTCACACATACACTTTCTCCTATGTTCAAGGTATTTACTATGCTCCAGACACTGATGGGCTGGAACAATACAAGCAGTACATCGAAGGGCTCCCAATCACAGATGATCCAGAGGTGTTTGGCATGCATGAGAACGCCAGCCTAGCTTTCCAGGTTAGAAGCCATTTTTAAATGGCATAAAGACTCTAAAACCTCTGTACTTTTATTAAATGATGTCTGACTTCTTTCTTGTGTTAAGTAAGATTGTATGGAACATTTCCCTTTATGCCAAATCAAGTTTCATTTACGCTTCTTTTTTGTTTTTAATGTTGAGCATCTCATGTTTTGCAAACAGGAGACTTTAAGTCTAATAAAACCATACAGTATGTGAGTGTGACAAAGATTTTTCTTCACAGCGACAAGAAACCATGTCTTTAATGAACAACATACTGGATGTTAATCCTCGTTCTTCAGCATGTCACGGAGCTAAGAGTAATGATGACATCGTCTGCGAGCTTGCAAAATCTATACTTGCGAAGCTACCTGGTATGTACACAAAATAACAAAACATATTTTTTTGTTAAAAAATATGACAAAATATAAAAACATAAGCTTAATACCAAAACTATTCTTACCTGTAAGTGCTCGGCTTTGTGATTGTATCTTTGTCTTTTTGCCTGCCCACTGTATCAGAGATCCTTGACATGGATGCAGCCGTAAAAAAACTAGTTGTCAGAGACAAAAATGGCCGCCTGAACTCCCTCACTACTGTTTTGGGCCAAGAAGCAGCTCGATTCAACAACTTGCTTAAGATTCTGAGGGTGACACACAAAGCACACACACACACGAACACATAGCTAAATGGTGCTGATTGATTATTGGCTATTTCACAAATTGCACTTAAGTTCTAGTCTTTCCTTCATCTAAAGCAAATAAAGCTTGAAGAAAGTTTTTTTTAAGTTTGTATAAAACCTGATTCAGCTGCATTATTTTTACCATTTATTTTTCATCATAAGCTTATGATTTCATTATGTCCCCCAGATGTCTCTAGACACTCTACTGAAGGCAATAGCAGGTTTAGTTGTGATGTCAGAGGAAATGGATCAGATTTATACAAGCTTCTTAAACAACCAAGTTCCCACCCACTGGACAAACTCTGCCTATCCTTCCCTAAAGCCGCTGGCTTCTTGGGTCAGAGATCTGACCCTCAGAACATCCTTCATCCAGGTATGACGTATAACACCAATACTTCCACACAAACACATTAACAAGTTCAATCCCTGTAAACTGATTTTTAGGAAAAGGCTCAGAAATCATGTAGTTTTTATTTTTTGAGTTCTTTTTAAATGTTTTATTCCTATGAGAACACACAAGGGTGGAACCGTTTTTTTTTTTTTTACCTTTATTTGACTGCTTCTAGCTGGTACTGTGAGCTCTTGAGGAGGATGCTGGTTGCTTCTTGTCAGGAAACTTATCCTAACCCAAAAAAAAAAACTGAAGGCGAAATAGTTCTAGATGTGACTTTTATGCAGAGCTGTGTCATACTTCGCAGAAATTATTTAAGAAATTAGCACAAAAAAGTCAAAATGATGCGTCTGTAGGGATTCACTAGGTGGTCAGTTACTTTGTGCACTTTGAGCTGTCCTGATTAAGGTGCTATATAAATAAACTTGCCTTGCCTTTGTGCTTTTGTTTCAATTTGTGTGATGGCTGATTTTGCTTCAAAGAGTCGCCAGCTTGAAGTGTTCCCAGCATCCTGCTCATGTGTTTCTTCCACAGATTGTTTGCTCACAGTTAATGTTCATAGTTTGATTTTAATTTGATTCAAGAAAGCCAGCGGAAAGAAAATGAACTAATCAGAGATGAGTGAAAACATGGAAAAAATATGCAGGATGATTCACTTCCTTCTTCTGGCTCAAGCTCTCTTTGCATCACTGATGCTCACAAACGCTGATATCTGACTGTACACACATTTTATTCTCTTTTGTCTGGCTATGCATGCATGTGTTTCTCTGTGTTGGATTTGTGTTTTGTCTCATTTAGTTAAAAAACTGTGGTAACACATAACCATTCTGTGTTCATCCCTGAGGCTTATAACATCTCTGCAAAGCACCCCCGCCTCTCCCCTTCTCTCTGTCTCTCTGTACATCCTTTCAAGCATTTGGTTCATTTACCATGACTTAGTCTGTTCTTCCGTAAGACTGGTTTGAACATGTGTATTGCACAATCCCTAAAATTCCTTCTCACACACAACACACTGGAGACAAATAGTGGACAGTTGGATCTGTTTATAAAGTCACAGCTTAGACTGCATTTCTTTCCTTCCTCAAAAGACACATTTCACCTCACTAGCAGTGCAAGTTAAATCCATTTTTTTCCCAAACTTTCTCCCCTTCATGTCCTACATGTAACACATGTAATGCACAATAGTACTCTGAGGATAACACGTTAGTTACATAAACTAATCTTACCTCTCCTCTTCCCTTCTCATCATCTCCTCTAGGCTTGGATCACACGTGGTCAGCCCAAATCTTTCTGGGTCTCTGGGTTCTTCTTCCCTCAAGGTTTTCTTACTGGTAAAGCTACTAAATTATCTATATTTGGTAATCATAACTGTAAGGTCAATGTTTTTTGATCAGGTCAAGTATGCTGACAAAATAACAGGATTTGTTTGTATTTAGGTTTTGATTGATCTGTATTAAAATGTAACATAAATAAGAAAATGTGATCAAGTTATTCAGTTTGTTTACTTGAAAAACAAAAATAATAGTGAAATACTTCTGCTAATGTAAAAAGAGATACTTACAGTAAGTGTCACAGTTAGAAAAGCCATTTAGTTACTTAACTTTAACTGTAGCTTAAATATTGTGGAAGCATTTTGATTTTCTTTGATTAAAGCTGCATGTGGATGTGGTTGTTAGCACTGCTGCCTCACAGCAAGAAAGTTGCTGGTCTGAGCCTCAGCTGCAAAAAAAAATCAAATAGTGGCCTGCATATTCTCCCATCTTACTCCCCCACAGTCCAAAGACATGTGTGTCAGGTTAATTAGTCACTCTACATCTCCTTGGGAGGGATTTCAAGAAGTTTGAGTGACTGTCTATCAGTTGTTGTTGTCCCTGTGATGGACTGGCGACCTCTCCAGGGTGTACCCTGCCTCTCCCCTGCTAATTGCTGGGATACGCTCCAGCTTCCCCACCACCCTGGATATTTAATTGGCTAAATCTCCTGCAGCAGCAGTTTTTGCATCATTGACCTCTGGATAAAATAAATCAGGAGATCAAGCTCCAGCACAAAGCCAGCCTTTTTGATATTGATTCTTGAAAGATGGTATGGGCAGAAACTCGCAGATATGTCCTGTGTTCAGATCTTTTCTGGTGACTTTCCAAGCTGCAAAGCACTGAAATCCTCCTCTTTCTATATGAACTTATGGCTGTGACCTGTCATCATATAAACTGTTTTTGGATTATTTTGGATCACAACTTTTTTCTATCAACCTAAGATAAAACACTTAACTGATCAATGGCATTATGATAGTTACAATTTCGCTGCTGTTGAACACAAACCTCCAAAATTACAAATTTTCAGGAAAAGGAAAAAAACAGTTGTCAGCAACCTTGGTTTTGTGTTTTTATATTATAATCTTAAATCTATCTCTTTACTTTATTAAGACATAAAACGTGACCAATAGGACTATAGAACACATCAAACTGTTTAGTCCTCCTTGGCTGACAGTAGTATGTCATCCACATCCACTTTTATTCTTTAAATCTATTTCTATATTTTAAAGGTTTCAGATGAAAAAAGACCTATAAATGTATTTTCTAACGCCGTGTACTGATTTCTGGCCCATAGGAGTACTGCAGAATCATGCTCGGCTTTACAATTTGCCCATTGATGAGCTCAACTTCTGCTTCAACATGGTACCAGCGTACAGAGATGAGGCAGCAGTCTCTGAAGCGCTGAGAAGTCTGTCTGTCAGTGAAAAACTAGACATGGATGATGAGGTAGCAGATATTTAAATGATGAGAAATCACCATGCTTTTAAAAATGCTTAACAGTACTAATTAGCACAGCTTTGCTCTACTTCCCTTTTTCATTTTAAATGAAAATTTTCCAGCTTCTTTTGCTTGAAGATTAAAGTTGTAAAGAAACAGTTCTGTATAAACTTATGTAGTAGTGGAGACTGTAATCCAAAACATATACCTGAAGGGTCCAGCTGATATTTAGGAGGTGATTGCAAAAGATGACTGATCTGAGTACTTTAAAAAAAATAAAACTGACTAAAACCTTGTCACTGTTTGTAAAAATTAGTCTATAAATTCTCTTCATATGTTTCTTTATCCACCACTTCTTTATGTGATTGGTTAAAACTCCAGTTACCAGATCCAGAGGATGGCGTACTGGTACATGGCATGTTCATGGATGCCAGTCGCTGGGACGATGTCAACATGGTGATTGATGATCCGCTGCCTCGGGTGATGAACTCCATGCTGCCGGTGGTGCACTTTGAACCACAACAGAACCATGTGCCTGATCCTGACCTATACCATGCGCCGCTGTACAAGACCTCTGCCAGAGCGGGGACTCTGTCCACCACAGGTACATCTTACGCCACACAGGATTCATAATGGTTGGTGTGCCTGCGTTTAAAAAATAAAAAGTCTCAGGATTGAATTGTTTTTGCACACTTGTGATGGATTGGTGACCTGTCTGTAAATCACTTCTCACTCATTGATTGCTGGGATTCTGTCCAGCTACCCACCACCCTTCATTGGAATAAGCGGTACAAATAATGGGTGGATGGATGTTTTTGCTCTTGATGCTTGAAAACTTGAACTTGAACTGCTTTTCAACTTTTTACTGTAAGATGTGTAAGCAAAGTAAAGTAATAAACCAAAACTTAGATTCTTCAATACACAATGTCTCTCATTCAGGCTACATAAGAGGAAACTATTGAAAAGTACATGTGAATCATGGCGTACTGGCTGAGGCTGATATTCTTACACAAAAAAGCTTCACAGTTTTCATACCAGATAAGCAGATTGTTGCTTTCTAAGCACTGAATGAGATTTATTTCCTCATGTTTCATTTCTCTTTCCCTCCAGGTCACTCAACTAATTTTGTGGTGACTGTAATGCTTCCTTCTAAACGACCCAGCGACTATTGGATCTCAAAAGGTTCAGCACTCCTTTGCCAGCTGGATGATTAAGTTTTTATTCAAGGACCAAGTTGAATTTAAAATGTGTCTTGAATTAACTTTGTATCTTTTGTTGAATTATTTATAAAGATTTTCACAAATGTACCTTGTGCTGGAAACGCTTACTACACATCGAGTAATAAACATTTGCAACTGAGATATCAGCTTCTTTCTCGTGCTTGTGAGTGTTTCAGTGCATTCATGGAAGTTTTATTCAGTAACAGACTTGACTCCTGACCCTTGATGAGAATGATGCAGTAGTACGCCCAGATCTTTGACAATGAGACATCTCATCTGCATGGTGAAAGTGCCACACACAACACTTGTATAATACATTTCCATTCATGTTCACAAGACACACTCGAGGAGAGACATAGTAGACTGGACTACAGAAGAGTTTGTGATGGGTAGAGAGGCAGACGAAAGTAGCAAATGAGATGAAATGAAAAGAAGAAAGCATATGATAGATACAAAGCACGTTTTGGTATTGAAGAAATGTTCTGTCAGTCACGCCCTTCAAATATCATAAGCCAATTTGTGCCACTTTAGGGAGGAAAAGTAAAAAACAAACTATGGTTCCCCCGACATCCACAACACTGCAACAGAGCTCTCACATTTCACACTCACAGTCTCCCACTGTGAGGCCACCTACATCCCAACTCTCTCATAAATGTTTTGTTTTTCTACATATTAGCAGCATAAAGTTACAATATAAACAAGATATGTTGTGTATTGTTTAATAATAGTCAGGCCATACCTAAGTTCAAACAGGAAATTCTAGTTTACACTCATTATCATCAATTTATTTATAAAAATGCTGTAACTGCAGCTGAAGCCTAACAGAGCACTGAGCATCAATGATAAGTAAAATAAAAGCATAAGAAAACAAAAAACACAAAACAATTAAAACTAATAAAATGTAATAATATAAATTTAGAACAAATAAAAATCTAATAAAGACAATGCATTAAATAAAAAAAATCAACTAAAATAAAGACTCAGGTTGGTAACTACGTTTTAAGATGGATCAAATAAGTTTAAACAAATATGAAAGAGTTAAAGGGCAAGGTATTTGTTAAAACATGCTCTATTAAAGGCCTAAATGTGAAACATCGTGGAGGTTTTCGGTTGTTTTGTATTTGCAGTTCACTTTTCAGACGGAAAGAAACAACCTTGTGATCATTTTATTTCCCATCATATTTTTCCACCTGCCTTTTCTCTCATCTGTTTCAAATTAAGTGTCAGTGTTTTGCTATTATTTTGATCAGGTTTGGCCACGTTTGCAGAAGCAGGTACAATGCATGTGCATGCAGCTACTTTGCTAAAGCTCAACACTGATGAGTTGTCTTTGATTCCTCCGATCATTTCTGTTTCTCATCTTCTCTCAGATTTAATGACCAATAACAACCAGAAAATAAAGAATTAAACACTTGTGTTTTTATCATATGATAAGAAAGCAGAACCTTTGACTCCAGTTTTAACTCTGTTTAGCTGCCATCAAACCAGTGCATCTACGGTGACTGAACAAATCCTTAATACATGCATAATTTGTTTTTGGCGCTCTCGAATCAACAGCAGCATTCGCTGACCGTTTAACCTCCATCTTTAACCTCGTTTTTTAAATTTTTTTATTTTATGAGTCACAATTCTGCTCTATGAATAAATTAAAGTAATGAAATACACTGTTATTAGTAGAGAAATTGTAACAAAGATTTCAGAAAATAGATTGAAGGAGTAAATGAGATTATATGCAGTCACCCTGAAACCTGATTAACAGTGTTTTATCATCCCATCAAACACACACACTCACTTCTATCCCAGTGGATTAAGTCAGAGGCAACAGGGCATGGTTGATGTCTGAAACAGATGGGTCCAAAAAAAAAACTAAGGCTTTTTATTACTATTATTAAATGGGAAAGGGGGTAAAAAAAGAGTACTGGGTGGAGATGAAAGATTGAGACGTACAGCTCACGCACTCAATGAAAGCAGCTGCAGAATACCAAATTTGTGATGATGAAAAGCACAGATGGACAGAAGGTCAGCTGCACTTTCAATGACTGAGCACTTTCACAGCTATTGGGTGACATTAAGTGTTTCAGATCTGCAATCAGATTTAGGCTGTGTAGGTCACACAGGTTATTTAACAGTAAAGGATGCAATAGTAAAACAGTATAAAACTATTATGTTTTACTTCTAGGCTTCTGCTTCCAGTGGTTCACAGGCTCTAAACAATAAAAACAATAAAACGGAATCCTTAATGGCAGCGTATGTACAAAATGTCAAAGTAAAACTGAGACAGAAATGCAGTTACTACAGAAAGCAAAGGGCCAGATCTCACAGGCTGTGCAGGTGTTCAGTCTTTACATTTTACTGACTGTCCACAGAGATCTGTTACAGCTCAGCTGGCAATAACTGCACCACCAAACAGAGCAAACAGTTTCGCCAGGATTACGTAAGAATCAACCCAGGTGCTGCTCCACCTCAGGAGCCGGAAACTCAAAGGTTTTGTTGGGACAGTTTGCAGAGAATGTGGAATGAGGATGTTGTCTCTGTTAGATTTCTCAACATATGTGTGTTTGTGTGTATACTGTGAGGCAATTTCAGCCACCAACAGCTGTCTGTCTGCAGCTAGTCAAGCTTGAGATTAGATTTGAGTCATTTTAACATGTTATCACTCCACTGGGCAGCATTTGGTGGGTGTGTTATGGTACCTGTTTGTGGCAGCTGCCAAACTTCTTGAAAAATGTTACAGGCAGTAAGGTGATTGGCTCCCACTTGATACGGTCTGACTAAACCATCTCTTCCTGCTAAGAAATGTGGAAGTTGCTGATCTACACAGTCGGTAGGTGACTGGGGTTAAAGCCATATCTGATCTTCAAATAAGTATGTGAGCTGTGGGTGTAGAATAGATTAAGCTGCCATTTTTGTTGGATTCTGAAACAGAATGGCCATGTGCACATAACTACGTCCCCCCCAAAAAATCAATATTTATTTTTATTCATTTTACACTGTACTGCCTGAAGATGCTGAAGCTGGGAAAATGTTTTTCTCAGATCAATAAATGTTGAAATGATATTAATAATAAAAAGGACAACACACTATACAAGGCTTAGTTCCAGGAATCTCCTCCTTTCTCTTTTACTCACAAATTTTAACATAAACTCATTTGCTTTAGTTCTTCGAGATAATGTGCTTTGTACCGTCATGCAGGGCCATTGCTGTGCAGAAATTTGGACCCAGTTGTCAGATTTTATCCACATAAAACAAAGATGGTACATTTTTAAAAAAGTAAATAAAAGCATAATACTGTCACGTCAGAGAGCATGCAGGTGCGAGTAGTGACCTTTTATTAACAAACAAAGCGTCGCTGAGACAGCGAGAATATACTAAAAGTCCTCCTCGTCTGGTCTGGAGGGAGACGAGGATCTTGGTGGAGCGTGCTGAATGGAATGCAGTGAGGCCTGCAGTCAGAGCAGTGAAACCACAATGATTGAGAGATGGCTTGGCTGTAATATGGGCTGTGACCAGGTGAGACTGATGAGCCGATGCACAGGTGTTTGGAATCCTGCTGCAGATTGGTGATTAGTAGGCTGGTGAGGTGGAGCATTGGAGGAATGGAGAAGGGGATGTTACAAATGCAGTGATTTTCAATGAGGATAGCCCCATGTGAGGCTGGTCGTCACCCCGAGCTTGCCAAGGAAGGCTTTCCACGCTTTGGAGATGAACTGAGGCCCTCGGTCCGACACAATATCTTCAGGTATGCCATACACGCGGAAGACAGACTGAAAGAGGGCTTCTGTGACCTGGAGGGCTGTTGGAAGGGCAGAAAATAGGATCAATCGACATGATTTACTAAATCTGTCCACGACCACAAGAATGACCGTGTGCCCTTGTGAAGGTGGAAGATCGGTGATAAAGTCCACAGCCAAATGGGACCAGGGTCGTTGTGGTACCGGTAAAGGCAGCAATTTTCCTGCCGGTGGCTGACGAGGGGACTTTGTTGTGGCACAGACTGAACATGACATCACATACCTCTTGACATCCTGGGCCAGGTGAGGCCACCAATATCGGCTTTGAACTGTGTGGATGGTACGCCGGACGCCAGGATGTCCAGATGACAGGGACGTGTGCGCCCACCGTATTAGCTGGTCCCGGA
>JBAMHV010000004.1:22505671-22518894 GCA_037177535.1 Pseudomugil gertrudae | reverse complement strand
GTAGCCCGAGCCACCTCATCTGGCTCCTCTCCATGTGGAGGAGCAGCGGCTCTACTCTGAGTCCCTCCCGGATGGCCTTTTGGTCTTCTTATGTAAAATAGCCTTAAAACTTTCTATTGCTCAGCTATAACATGTTCAAATGACCATATAGGTGGTAGGAGGGGAGAGTAGTTAGGAGGTGTGTTATGCTGTAAATATAGATAAGCTCTTCATCTTTGTTCTTACCAGGGAACAAAGCAGATATATCTGTGGGGTGGAGAGCCAATAATGTTTTTACTGGGTCACATAACTTTGCACATTAAAGTGGACAATAATATATTTGAAAACAACATTAAATAATGAAACTGTTACAGCTGCTTTAACCTATGTTCTCTTGCTGTTTATGGTTTTTGGTACGTTGGATGGATCCTCTCTCTTCTCTGAGCTCTCTCTAGCCACAAAAAGACAGTTCAATGTTAACGCCTGTCTTATCTCTTGCCCTGTCTGTTTCTTTCTCTTATTTCCTTGTCTACTCCAATAATATCCTCTTGTGTTTCTTTGATTATTCAACCATGCTGCGTGTCCAAACAGCTTAAATGAAAATGCAACTGTCATGTGATGCCATGGGCTGGAAAAAAAGGCTGTGAAGTTTCTCAGCCCTGAGATGCTGCACGGCAGTGAAATGAGAATGATGAATGTCAGTGTTTCATCGAAATGAGTCAGAAACTGTTTTTTAAGATCAGAGAGTTATGTAGTCATATTTTAAGAGTTAAGGGTACAATATAGGCCCTATATAGGGTCTTAAATAATAAAAGCTTTTATGAATCATGTTGTGTGTACTCTGCCTTTACAGATAGAGAAATGGGCAAAGTAAGTGATTAATATTATAACACTATATTTTATACATGTGGACAAATGTTCCTGTTTGTGACAAATGGTCATTATAATTTAGATGGTGACGAGAGCTGAGAAAACGCAGGCTAATATGCGGAGATTTATCTTCCTCTTTCTGTGATCACTTCATGGACAAAGGTAAAATATAAAGGTGATGAAGATAAAGATGAGCTAAACGATCATGCAAGTATCCCACCACACAAACCTGCATTCAAAACAAGTTTAACATTTAAAAGGGAGAGAAAAAAACTAAATGTAAAGTCTGATATTAGCAGCAATTGCATTTTAAATTCACCTTCAGTTTTGTTGGTACACGTCCAAAAACAATTCTTCACCCTTCATGCACTTCAGCTTTCTGTTTGCCATCAGTATATTCACATTTACGTAACTAATCTGCCTCTTATCACATCAAAAACACTAAACTAAACTGTATGACCTTGTCCTGGTTGTAGTGAGAGAAGTGTAAAAATGTGTGTCGGTACTAAAGTCACCGGATTGTGAAATGACGATGTGGCTTTGATTGATTTCATAATTACTACAATGTGGACTTGCAAGTTGTGTGCTGAAATCACAACTATGTGTTAATCAGAGAAGAGAGGATTGTTGTGTCTTCCAATCAACAATCAGCGGTGAAAGAATCAACTTAGTGGCCCAGATTTGATTATGAATTGTGCATTTTTATCCATATCAACCTTTTCTTCTTTTTTACATTCTTTGGTGGTAAATAATGAGGCTGTGGTTTGACTAAATCTGCAACCCCTTCTAAATATATAATTTATTTCAGTGTGTACCCATATAAAGGATTAATCTGACCCTTGTCTGTCTGCGCACTCACTCCTATGGAGTCTGAATTTAAATGAATCGCATGGCTCCAATTTCCTTTCAGTTAAACTTTGTCACCCAGTTGGTGAAGAGAAATAGCCTTTGTTAGCCACCTATTAATTTGATGGATTGCAGACTTGCAGAAGCATTATCCACATTCTGAGTGTGTTTGTGTGTATGTGTGTGTGCGTGTGTACTCCTGCATTAGCATGGGTATGTTCTGAGACACCAGGACAGTGTGTGTTCTTGGCCAGCTTGCCGCCTGGCTGGCCTGAATTAAGTGAACCATCCCTAGGCCAGCTGTCACCTCATACAAACCCACACCCCCCCCCCACCTCCTCTGTACTCCCCAGGCCAGCTGGGTGCACTCACTTCATAACTATGTTTGTGTCTGTGAGTTTTCTGTTGGCCTTTGACTAACAGCAAAAATTGTGTAAGAGATGACGTGAGTTCATCATCGCCACATGGAGAAAAAAGAAATCAGACACACACAGTGTATTCTTACCCTTCATTATCATAACTTTAGCTCTGCATGCTACATGTCGCCTACACCTGAGATCCAAGTAGTGCTCCAGCCTCACTGCCTCTAAATGGGCTCAGCGTTTTGTTGAGCCATTCCAATAATAAAACATGTGTTCAATATTATCTCACTGAGTCAAACTTGTGTATTTTCACTGCAGTAACCAAGGAGATTAGAAAGTAAAGCAGATACGGGGGACATATTTACACCCCTGGAGATGGGATGGAAATTTCTACTCTGTAATTAACAGAAATGTTGCAGTGAACTGAAAAAAATTGTTGTTGATATTTGTGAAAATCTGTAAAATCTATAAAGAAAATCTGTATCAGTGGTGTGTGAGGCAGACTGATGATGCTAAACTGAAAAAATGAAAACTGCAGCTGATGATAATATTTAATTAGATTAACTAAACATAATGAAAAATACTTAATTAATCCATGAAAAAAAATTCTTAATAATTATGATGATAATAACTCTGAAAGGAGAAGAAAAAAGTTATTTTTAAAAACTAATATGTAAGCATGATGCTACAGGACGGTGCAAGTGTTTGTGTGAATGCAGTTGGATAAAAATAATTCAACAGTGGCTTCAACCTTCACTTCCTGGACTTCCAGCAGAGAACATGAAACGTTTTGGCACATGTCAGCAGGCATATTTGTTCGACCACTGCAGGAAAGTGCCTTTCAGCTCTTTGACAAAGCCCCTGGGACTAGAAGTATAAGTACTGTAAGTTTTAATGTACCTTTAGATAAAGGCTTTACTTTTGCATTTCCATTTTGACATATATCCGTCTATTTAATCAACATTTTATACAGATCACTAATATGGTTGTCAAAAGCCTAACTTAGAATATTTTGGGATGTCCTAATTTTCCTACTAAGAAAATTCTCTTTTTGCTAAAAAAAAATGGATACGATCCACCTAAGAGAAAGGATTTTCCCCATCCATCTTAAGCACTTAAAGTCAAAGCTTTTTCTATGTCCAGGGTTTGTAACTGACTGAATGTCTCAGTCTTAGTCCTTAGAGAATGACATGAACAACAATGAGCTGGAAATTCCTGCCTCCCAGTGTCATTTATTTCAGTGTCATTGTCTTTCAAACGTCATCTTACTCCATGTTGCATCATGTGAGTTCTTGCACATTTAAGCAAGGTCAACCAATATTTATTTAACCTACAGTTTACTCAGATGCACATGTAGATGCTATGCACATCTACATCCTAGCAAACTGTTTCTGGGTATAATATGCAGGAATATGTCTTTATTTGTCTCTGCTCTTCTTACCAACAAGATCCCACTCTCCATTGGGTATGTAAGTGGAGATGTCAACGTCCATCATCTGGAGATCCAGCAGCCAGCCATTATGGGTCCAGGAGCCAAACTTCAGGTCACACTTCTGCACGTCAAATGGGAACCACCGAACATCAATGTAGCAGGTACTTTTAAGGATACCTGAGAAGAGATTTATTCATATTAATTGTACTTTATATTGTTGTTTTACAAGTACAATTATCTTTTTATTTTTTTGCATGGGAAGCTGTAATCTATCCCAGCAATTTACAAGCGAGGGGCAGGTACACCTCGACAGGTTGCCAAACTATTGCAGGGCCAACACAGAGACACAAACAACCACTGGCACTCCTAGGGAAATGTAGAGGGACCAATTAACCTAACATGGATGTCTTTGGTCAGTGGGAGGAGGTCACCTGGAGTAAAACCATGCTAACATGGAGAGAACATGTAAACTCTGCACAGAAAAGCCACTGTACAAACCCCCTGGCTCGACCCAGTGACCTTCTTGTTGTGAGGCTGCGGTGCTGCTAAACACCACAACACCCCTTTATGTCTGAATTAAGAAGAACTGGGCAGAAACATCTAATTTTAATAACTTGATTTGATCCTTTAACAGAATCTGAAAAAAGTTTTTTAAATGTACTATTTATTACCATAGAATATATCAAAATTATTATAGTGTAATCTTCTGTTTTCTGATATTCACCAGGGTGCAAGAGACCAGTATTATATGGTGAACAACATAGTTTTAGGTAGAGTGTCCATAAAGTGATGCAAAATGAGAAACAGTATGCGTCAAATATGCAACATCAGGTCATAAGTTGGTTAAAATAACAAAATACAACTTTTAAGATACAATTTTTCACTATGAATAACTCTAAAAAGGCATTTCTAACACACATAAAAATGATTTTAGAAATCACACATGCAATTTTGCACAGACAAACAAAAAGCCTCATTTATTCACCGTTCATGGTTTAGTAACGGTTTAAACTGTGACCTCAGTGAAATGTAACACAGCATGCTCTCTGGTGTTACACTGGCCACTTTGGGTGTTTTTTAAACTGTTGGATCTTTTGGGACTGTCACCACATCTGTTACCCAGGACTGTACAAAGCTTAAAGGCTGCAGAAAACCAGACGTGCACTCAGAATGCACCACTGTAAATAAGATGAGCCACAACAGCAGGTCATGTCACATGATCAGTTTTCTAGAGAACAACTGACCAAAGACTGAAGCCTAGGATGAAAATTACAATTCAGTATAATAACAAAATATATGTGACAGTAAGAGAGAAGCGGAGAACACACCTGGTGGGAGGTACTGGCAGGCTCCTGAAGAATTGACCAACACATTTGTATGAAATGTCGCATCAAACCTCTCGTCAGCGCTACATGGAGACAAAAGTGGTTTGGACAGGACATTAAAAAAGATTTTAAAAGATAAATAAAATATTTCAACAAAAGATGAAAAGAAAACCACAAGTCACAGAAGTAAGTAAGAACTAAGTAAAATGTTTAATTGTCCAAGAGGAACACAGACAAAAAATAAGAATGAAGGCGACATTGAGGGATTAATATAGATTCAGATGGAATGGATTTAATTTCCCCCTCTTATTAAACAACCATAGATGTCTGTTTCTGAGACACCCTCGAACAGACAAGGATTAATTTATTCATTATGAAAAAGACAAGTCTGCACATCTCATATGAGAACAGCATCCAGCGTTTCGACACCTCCATGTATGAACAGCTGTGACTGTGTGTGTAATGGTAACCACAGCGTGTAATCACATTTACATTGTAATGACCATATCAGAGTTATTTTTAAAATGCAGATCTCAGTTTTAAAAATAACCAACTCTTGAAACTACAGTTTGTTATTATAATTCTTCCTCGTCTCGTATGAGACTGGAGGCAGAGCGAGAATGTGGGGAGCATGCTAAAATTCCCAGTGAAGGCTTTCTCCTCACTGGGTAGAACATAAATTTTAGTAAAGTGCACTTGGTATTGAGCCCAGGAGGCATATAAGAGTACAAGGCTTTACCCAGTGCCAATATAGCCACTAAATCAATCATTTGAATCTAATCACTCTTTTCACTTGGCAGAAAGGTGGAAAAACAAAAGGGAATACTGTGCAATCACAGGCATAATCACTTTCATTTACTGCCTGAAAATATTAGCCATGTTATCTGTATTTAGCCTGTAATGGTATTCAGAATGCATTTATCTGTGGTGTGAGAAGCAAATACGAAGTTTTAATATTTCAATTTTAAGATCAGGGCATAAATACAGAGTTTGCTGAGGAGAGAAATAATTCAGAGGACATTAATCCACACTCAGTTCAAACGATGATAAATATTCATAGACAAGTTCTGACACTAAATTGGAATAAAACCTTCAAATGCTTTCTAAAGCATAAAGCCAGTAAGCTAATAAAGCTAGAATAGGGGGTTAAATAAGCCCTTTGTTGGGATTAGTGAGGCAACAACGTGTTGAATTAACGGGGGTCTGGAGAGGTTGTGTTTGCTTAGGAACAAGTACAAAGAAGAAACAGATGAGTTTATGAAAAAAATGTCAGTATTTGTTATTAGTAATTCTATAAAGGAACATGATGACAGCGTTACCTCCAGATGTAATGATTTTTCTTTTCAACTAATCCTCTTTTTCTAAGACATGAGAAATATTGCATATAAGAAAACCAAGACACAAAGAAATTGAACATGATTTACTTGCAAGCAATAAATAATAATCCTATATGACTAAAGAACAAAAGAAAATCAGAGACAAATGGAATAATCTGTAAATCTCTCACTGTAAATGTATAGCAGATTAGCAAGGAGGATGCGCTTCAGTAATTTTATATATTAATGTCTTTATTTATGCAGCGCCCTTCATCTTCCTTCAAAATGTCCATCCCGGTTGTATTGCTGATATGTGAACATCACTGCATTAAAAAGTAGAAATATTCAGCCTTCTTTCTTTTTGTTTTTCTTTTTACAGATTTTCAGTTTTATCCGTCTCCTAATTTCCGATCCTGATATTTTTTGATCCCCTCAAGATAAATGACTGAGGAAGTCCACTTCCAAGCTCTTTATGCTGCAAGTGACGAAGTGGTTTGATGATGTCACAGCCAAACCAACGAACAAACAGACCTGTAAAACTTTACGTGACATCCCTTATTTCTGGTAATTTTAAATTAGATGAGACTTAGCTGAAGAGTTCAATATATAACATGTACATTTTGTGTAAAAAGAAAACTACACCAATATTTTCTAATATCATATTTTATTACCAATATTGTCTGATAATGTCCGTATTCCAATAATATTGGTATTATCAAAGTTTTTCTTACTCACCGCTGGACTGTGTCCCCATGTCTCATTCATCATTTGTCATTGCCAGGAGGAAAGCTTTTGGTTTACAGTTTAATGTTAGCAGTGTAACACGGGTCTCGCAGGACGTGCAGGACAATGACAAAATGGAGGCAACCAGGAGCCACCTTTGCTTGTTTTTAATGCAAAGTAGTGATTTTTTTCAAGCTCCAGCCAGATGTGTGACTGGGGTGGGCAGAAACAGGTGTGTGTAAGTTGATGTGAACATTTTTTAAAATATATCATTTTTTTTAAAACTGTTATTTAACAACACAAAACCAAAGAAAATAATCTCAAAAGTGTGGAAGTGCAGCGCATATGTGGCGCATGGTGGGTGTACATGAAATCCAACCAGCACTAAAAGCAAGTGTGTGGTAGAGCTTCTGCTCTTTTAGTTTGAAAGTCTGGTTTGTTTCGGGAGATGTGACACTGTCATCTGAATTAGAATTGAATCAATGTGCCAAAAATCTCCCATCCTTAGTGAACACATCACCTCTCTCAGGACGAGTCTCGCCACCTTCTTAAAACTCATTTCAGTCGCTTGTTTCAGCGATCTCATTTTTTTTATCATGATTCCAATCTTTATGACTATATGAGGATCTGAATGTAAATAAGCCAGTTAATCGAATTTTACCACGGTCAGCTATCTTTTCAACAGCAAACCGGAGCAGCAAGCTTTGTCAGCTACACTCAGTTGCTGCATCTCTCTCTCCGTCCGACCATTGCTTATGAAAACTATCCCAACATACCTTAAATCCCTTTTCCTGGGGCACATGACCAACCTGAAGAAACACAGTTATTTTGGCCTTAGTCAGCTCACTTTCATCCCACCTATCACACACTCAGCTGTGAACCACCACGTGCTGAAGATCTTGATTCAAAGAAGCAAACAAAACCACAAAAAATTCTACTCTGAGAACAACTCAGGCCTTTGTACTGAACCAATGTTTTCTGCATGAAGGTAAACAATAGCTGGACTTTTCACACAAGCTGTAGTAAAAAGTCAAACATTTTGCTCTCAGAAAACTCCAGCTGAGCTCCACAGTGAACCACGAGCTTCTGACCTCTGGTACCTGTTCATGTCTGCAGCGAGCTGGCATTCCACATCATCAAGGTTGGTTTTATAATTCCAGATCAGCCCCACAGGGATCCCATTACAACCTGCAGTCTGAGTGAGGATTAAAGACCTTAACGGCTAATCTGTTGGGTGACATGCTCTCAGTACATATATGTGCAAAGATAAGAACAAAGACAAAAAGCCCAATTCAAGGAAGGCTGTTCTGCACCTTTACAGACCTAAAGTAAGTAAGAACAGTAGCTAACCTTGCTTAACCTTTGACCTTTGGGGATTACGGGACCGGTGGTAGCATAGAAACAATTTAGAGACAGAGCGTCAAAATCAAAATGAAACAAAAGTGCCACAATAGAAATATTTCAACAAAAGATGAAGCAATAAAGAAAAAATCTAACAAATACAGATTTTATTTTTAATATTGGCTCAAAAAGGAACATTTTGTATTTGTATTGTATATATAGAATAGATGTTTTTTAACAAATAATTCATTCAGAGGTAAAAACATAACAGCAATGGCTAATTGGTCAGAACTTGAATAAGAACATTTTGGTATTACTCAGCCAAACCATGTAGAGATAATGCAGCAAATATATCCACCAATTATGGTAGTAAAAGATTCATCATAGTTACTGAAAAAGTTTTTATATATGTGGACAAATTTAAATCCATTTAAAAACCTTTCTTTTCTCATGCGCCGATGCATGATGCTGCAAATCTCTTATGACCATCCGGTTTGGGAGTGTTCTGGTAATCTGGAGGGTTATTACAGGCCAATATTCTGCACAAAACTATGAGGTTAAGCATTACAAATGAAGCTTTTTTCATCTTACTGGTGTGTTTTTCTGTAAGGTATATGCATCATCAGCATGTGTATTGGTATAAATACAGAGTGGTATTCCCTGTAAGAGGAAGGCAACTGTATGTTTGCTGAATCTTTCTGAAAAAAGCATCTTTTAAAATGAAGGCATTAAAAAAAGTAAACGCCTTCATAGACGACACCATTTAAATGCTTGATTTAGCTGTTTTAGTTCATTTTACATTTCCTTTTGTGACAAAGTCTCACAGCTGCAGGAATCAGCCAACAGGAATGATTAAATCTTTCTCTCATCACTTTAATCTCTTCCTCTTCTTGTGTTCTTATGATTTTATTGAGGATAAATGCTGAATATATAAAAAACATCAGATTCAATCCGGGTTGGTGTTAGGACTCTAAGTCATTATGGCTTGTGATCAGTGATCCTCACTGTAAACGGCTTAATGTTCTGTCATCTCACTTAGATATCCCAAACCTCATGCCTGTCATCTTTGCTTGCGCTCCTCTGTGACACACAGAGCTGAAGCCAAACTGAAAATCTGTCTCTTTCTCCCCTTCATAAAGCAATCTTCAATAATTGTAAAGGAGCTAAAAGCCTATCAATCAAATGTACTGTACCTCTGTCTCATGCCACGCTGTCTTTTTCCCATTATGAGTCCAGTTTCTGAGTTGCAAATGTGCAAGAAAGAGAGTGTGCAATATTGTGGAGACACAAGGACGATCGATGCATTAAAAACAGCTTACCCAAGTGTTAAATACTCTCTGTTTGGGCCTGACAGTTATAATAACGATCCACTGTAACACAACCTCTTTCCTTTGCTGGGTTTTTATAGAAGCAGCTCAGTAAAAACAAAACAAGCCAAAAAAGCCGTTTTAGTCACATAAAGCTAAAAGGAAGACAAATATCATCCCGGTACATCCTCTGGTAATATTCCCCTGCACATTACTGTGATTGATGTTCAGTAATGGATCCTCGATCAACCTGTGGCTTTTTTCCATCATTTTATTTGCTGTAAGAAAATGTAAATGAACCTTGTCACTGGAAGCCCCCCCCCCCATTAATCTATTTATCCAAAAGGAACAAACACAACATACATGGACACAAGAACAGATTTTCTAAAAATAAGTGAAGGTTAAGGAGAATATGTCTGAATTCCTTTATGTTGTGTCCTTTGGGAGAGCACGATCCTCACCTGTGCCTCATGAAGTCACAGCACACCTGGAATGTTGATGTCGGGATTTCATTTGGCCACAGATCTTTTAGAAAACAGGTTAATGTTCTGTTATTTATTTATCTACCATGCAGGCTGATCACTACAAAGCTGTTACAAAAACCTAAAAAGAATAGTTTGTGTTGTGGGACAAATATGTTTTCATAGAAGCGGTTAAACCCCAAACAATGTGGGAGGTCCTTCGATGCTTCACCGAACTGTGCAGGTTGAGAACACCAAATAACCTGACCGCTTTGTGTTGCTGTAATCTGGCCGGGCAGGGGAAGATTATCTAGAACCATACAGACTGAACAGGAAGGAAGCTTGCTTAGATTGACCTCCCCCCAAAAAAACCATCTGAGCTGTTTTAGGAAACAGCTTACTTCCCTTTTATTCTATTTAGGTGCCATTAAATATCAAATGTATAAAAAGAAAATAGATAAACCTTTTTGGCTACTTTTCTGGAGTTTACAGACAGCAGATGTAAAAGTTTCTGGGAGTTATGGTTCATGTCTCCACACAGAGGAGTCTCTTTAATCATCTCATTAAATGCAGCAGAGACCTGGAGGGAAATTCCATCTGCACAATATCTGTTGTGTTATAAAATATGCTATAGGACAGAGACAAACGGTGCAAGCTGGTGTATCTTACCACTGCAGAAAACCAATTGGTGTAAACAAACAAGCATAAGAGAGAAAAAAATTCCTGAAACTTGATTAGAATCAAGTAAATGCACAGAAGAAACTGAAAGATAATCATTTTCTGTCAAAAGATAAATGATTCGGATCATTCTGATAGCTAATAGCTGTGGAAATAATTGGCTACAAACAGGGTTTTCATTAGTTTGGCTGCCTTTCTTTATCTTTTCCATAACATGGATTTATCTGGTCTAATCTCTGTTCTAAAAACTGATGGAGAGGAATTTAAATGCAAAATGGTTAAAAAATACATGACTATTACTGTTAACACTGCTGTAATTCTATAAACCTGCAGCGTTCAGGCAACACGAGTAAAATGTGTCCGTGCTTGTCATGTGATCGTTCTGATTTCAGAAAGGTAATCTGAGTCAGTATGTGAATCATTAACAGCATTTAAACTCTTTAGGACCATTTACATTGTCTCTCCCACTGTGTGTCTGCAGTGGGAGATTATGCAGATATATGAGCTGAAACAGGTAAACGTGAATGCTTGCTCATTGTTAAATTGTTAAAAGCACTAAAAAGCTTATTTAAATGCAAATGTATGATACACACACTTTATGTTAAATGCTTTTGATCGTGTAGAGAATGCTGATCTTTACTAACAGCAGAATCCCTTAAAGGTGTAACAAAACTAAAGCCCAGTGACAGACAAAAGGTATACACCATTATTAACTTTGTTTCCTTTGGTATCAAATACAGCATTAAATAGCTGCTAAGCTTTTATTCTCCTAAAATGGCCTATTTATATCTGGGTATGTAGGTCCACATCCACAGTGGTGGACAAATTTCTCTATGTGTAAAGAGAGATGCATCATTTGGGACATGTGACGTGTTAAGATGCATCATTGCTGCACTGGAGACTACTGGATCCACTCACAAATAAAAACTTATTAAATTCTGAAAGAATTTTGGCCACTGACGGCCACCGTTCACCGTGCTTATGCTTAACTCAATCACAGTACCCTTAATTATGTGCATTATTTATAAATTGCTCCTAAAGCGGGTGGCTTTCTCATGCCTTTCTGTTTGTTTTAATGTTGCATTTCTACCTGATGTAAAAGATCTGTGTAAATTCCCCTTAACAGCTAAATTACATGCTTACATTGTCATCTGATAAGTTTTTTTAATAGTTGATTAGTAGTGTTATTAGTGAAAAAAAGTAAGAAAACAAAATGTTGCTTAAACTTTCAAAGCATTTATGTTTTTACTAACTTTCTTTTATTCTAGTTCTTCTAAATCTTATTAGATTTTTATTCCCCTGACAAAATGTGGAATTCAGAGCTTTTTTCTGGGTTAGTTGTTTTAAGCAATTACAGAGAAAGCCAAAGTAATTCACCATATTATTCAGGGAACTCTGTAGTAACTTGCTGGGGTTGTAAATAATGTTGTAAATAAGGACTGTTAATATCTTCAGTTATGTTGGATGTGGGCTGATAAAAGGTGGCTTGAAGCATCTAATTGCTCCATGTCACAGCAGGAGGGAGCAGAGGAGGAAGGACGTACCTGTTATAGAGGAGAATATCTGGGACCCAGACCAGATTGGAGGGGAAGCGGAGGTTTTGAACACCGGGGTAGTTCTCTGGGTTCCAGGACAGGTAAACATCAGTCCAATGCTGGATGAAATGACAAAGAGTAATAAAACAGAATGGCTAAGGTGACATGACGAGATGGAAGTGTGGACATAAAATGAAAAGCAAATTTCAAGATTTGGAGGGATTTTCTTTGTTTTTACCCCGACTTGATCCCTTGTTTAGACAGCTGTGACCATAAAACCATTGCAGCTTGATCAGAAACACACTGCTTCATTTGTGCATCATCTGGTTTTTAAAATATTTTCAGCCAAAGAATAAAAAAGCTAAACTAAAAGCATCAACATTAAGCTGTAAGTAGTCAAATATTCTAGTTGCAACAGCTATTAGGCTGCTGGCTGTGACACTCTGACTCTTAGTCTGAAAATTAATGCTGGCATCAAAATGCTGCCAAGCCAACAGTTGTTGGCACCAACCCCTGAACTCCCATCTGAGCCATTCTGCAGTGGGGTGAACTGAGCCCAGCAAGAAGTCTCTGTCTCCTTATTAATCACAATTAGTGATAATCCCTGTACGTGTGGATATTGTACCTTTAGTATATGAGTGTTTTCTTTTCTGTATGTGTATATTGCATTTAAGCAGCACAGATGAAGACATTTGGATGTTGAAGCCACAGGGCTTCTTGCCTATGGAGCCAACACTGTACTGTTGCTTATCTGGCTACAGTACACTGCATTCATCTCGTTGTGCATTTATATATATATCTGCTTGTGTAAGTGCATGTTTGTGGATTCTGTGTCTGTGTGTGCTTCCTTCATATTCCCTCTGGACTGCTTATGTATGCGCATGAGAACATGTTTTTCCCATGCCATCTCTTCATGCAAATATGCCTCCTCTGTCCATGAATGAATTTTTATTGTTTATATATATATATATATATATATATATATATATATATATATATATATATATATATATATATATATATATATAGAGAGAGAGAGAGAGAGAGA
>JBAMHV010000004.1:22488587-22498759 GCA_037177535.1 Pseudomugil gertrudae | reverse complement strand
GACGTCACGCTACCCGCACGGCCCGACACGCTTAGAACCACAACGAAGTAGGTACAAAAAATGTAACCGCACGGCACAACACATCCTAATGGAAATGCTCGGTTGGTATAATCGTATGAGGCCGGGTGGAGTAGGTACTAGTAGAAAAGCGCCATATCTTGACAGGGGAAACTACATCTGCACAGATATTCAGGCAATCTGTCAGGCAGTGTGTCATCCCCTCTGTCCTCATCATACAGATCAATCAGCACATCCCAGACTGTGGTGTCAAAGCGCTCTCTCAAGGCACTATCCATCTCAGGGGACCACTTCCTGATGGATCGAGTTGTCACTGGCAGCTTTTTGACCAGTGGTGTGTACAGTGGCTGTCGGTAAACCAGATTGTGGTCAGACTACCCTAGTGGGGGGAGAAAAGTCACTCTGTCATTTACATACAGAAGATCAATTGTCCTGTTGTTTCTGGTCGGGTAGTCTACAACCTGATTAAAAACAGCCAAGGTAGAGCCCAAAGTGACATGAATTATCATGCCTCAAGGTGCTGTGTCAGCAGCCTTGCTATGACAGAGTGGATCTTATCACTTGCAGTGGCTGCTTCCGCTCTCAGAGAAATGTAAATACAAATGGTGATCACATGACTGAACTGAACCCTTGGCAAATAGTATGGGCGCAGGCTAACAGCTAGCAGTTCGAGATCAAGGCAACATTACTGTCTTTACAGAGATATGTCCTGGAATTCACCAGCGACTGTTGACATACAATAGGTATATGATACGATAAGCCCTCTGCCTTCACTTTTTCCACTTGCTTTGGTGTTTCTGTCAGCTCTCACAGCAGTGAATTCCAGCCAGTCCACATTAGCATCCAGTATAAAGAGGTTTAGCCATGTCACCATAAAGATGATCAAGCTGCTCTTATAGTAGATATGCTGGTTGTTCAGTGCAAACAGCTTGTCAATCTTGTTTGACAGCGAGTTCACATTCCCCTTGATAACGGAGGATATTGACAGTTTGTGGCGCCTCCAATTCTCCACTAGCTGATCCTTTAACTTGGCCCCGCTTTGCAGCCTCTAAATCTTCTTCTTATCTCCGTTGGGATGACATGTCGTATTCTGGCCCGGCCTTTTGTGCACAGAGCTAGCATTTAAAATATCTACTGAATTTAATAGAAAACACACACTGTCTCTCTTCACAAGAAGAGTATAATGTAGAAAAACAAAGGGCTTTAAAAATATTAAAAATAGCCCCCTAAATAGCTAAAAAAAAAAAAAAAGACAAGCTACTGGAGATGTAGCCGTTACCTAGTGCCATTTCCGCCATTGAATGAATTGAAATGAATGATTATTTAAAAATGTTTTTAATTTTTTTTAAAGACAAGTGGAGAAATATAGAGGCTACTTCTCTTTCTGTTTAAACATGGCTGACTCTAAAAGCACACTCTGGATCTATCACTCTCTTTACAAAAGGTTCAGCTGGACACTGTGACTTATCAAATGGAGAAAAAACATGATGTTTTCTAGCTTTATCAGTAACGCATACACTTAGAAGCAGGCATAACAAAGTGCACAAAGGAAGGGTGTTAAGAAAAACTTCACATTGCCCTAAAACTCAGTGCTTCTGATTTGCTTTGATGGTACACTGACATCCATTATGCTAATTTCTAAAGCCACCATTGCCCTGCAGAGACCCAAAAACTGCCTTTTATAACTTCTTTTCTAGCCTAGGGCATCACAATGCAGTTGTGTTTTGCTTAACAACACCATGCCACACACCAGCAACAGTATATTAACACAGTGGCTGCTCTGGACATGTACCATGACTAATTCAACAACAAAAAAATGTTTTCCATACTTTAAAGATGACTGTTGCTGTATTTCCCTGTGCAGAATTTTGTGGCAGTTTTGCAATCCTTTAGAGAACAAATATTTTTGTGAAAACTAAAGTGCTTTTGATGTTCATGTTTTTATTTCCCTTTACTTTTTTTTCCAAAAAGAAATGTAGTTTTCTTTTGGAGAAAATGAATAGTTGAAGATCTGGGACCACCTGGAGCTTTGGTGACAGAACAGTATGAACTCATTGCCTAACATGTCTTTTGTGCTTTCTGCTTACTGAGAGCTGTTACGGCCAGGTGTGCTCATCAAAACATCCTCAAAATGTGCTCTTCGAGCATGCAACCCAAAGAAGCCCCAACACACACACCCTGCAAAATTATCCCTCCACATCTAGAACATTCCACTTGCTAAGTGTGTGTGTTTTTAGGTTTAATCCATGCTTTATCCTGTGTGTATATGCTAGGCATTCAATGGTTATCACTGGACACATGCCGTCCAAACTGGCGAAGTCAACAACCGGAAACACGTGCACGTAATTAGTTCACCTGGTTTCATTCAGTTCATTCTCTCCACTCTTGTCTTTTCTGTGTTAAATATACTCCTTGGTTCCCAGTTTCAGTGGTCAGATCATCCTGTTTGGTTACACAGTCTTGTTTTCTAGTTCAGTCCTGTACTGTGATATTTAAAATTAAACTTTGGTCCCGCAATTCCTCTGCCTCTTGCCTCTCTGTCCAACATCTGGGTCCTCGCCTTGACAGATAGCCAGGTAATATTAACAAAGTGTTGACACCAGAAACCCCCATTCTGGGTCTAGTGAATAAGATGTCGGAACTGAAAACTGGATCAATAACTGAAGCAAGAAGATTGATGAGATGACTGAATGTTGAACAATGTATTGACAAACTGGGGCCATACACTTGTGCTGATGGCCTCATTATAGGAGACTTGGCTACTACCCATTGCAGCAATGCCAGGGTTGCAGCCACAGCCAGTGAACATCGGGAGAAAGATGCACCTCCTGAGGACCTGTGCACACAGGAGCAGGGATGGGCAATTCTGGTCCTCAAGGGCCTGTAAGTGTTAAACATTTCCCTGCTGCATCTTACCTGACTCAAATCACTGGGTAATTAGCAGACCTTTGCAGAGTCTGACGTTAAGCCTTGAACAAGTCCGCTAATTAAGTCTGATGTGCGTCAGGTGTGTTGAACAGCGCATTGTTATGATTTTGTGTTTATATTATGAATCTGCCTAATTATTCTTCTTTTTGACTGTTCGTTTATTATTTCCTTTATTCTTTTATGTTTTTTTGTCAAAAATACATGCTGATGCGTAGCTTAACTTGATAAGGTTGTTTTGTACTAAACACATTTGTTGTTTAATATGTTAAAGAGTAAACTTAAACTAAACTTAAAGAGAAAATGATTAGAGGCAGGGAGAAAAAGAAAGTGTCAGAGAATATATGAGACTAGAATCAACACCAGACTGAGACAGAGTTCAGAGTAAAGGATGCAGGATGATCTGCCAAAGCGCAGTAGTGAGACTTCAATTTTTGCTGTAGTAATACAGTAAAAAATTTTGTATTTTGGACTTTCTCAACAAATAATAGAATAAATTATCTTAGAATTTCTTAGCATAGCACTAAAATATTCACTCAAATACATATGAAACTATGGATTTAGAAAAAATCTAATTTTACAGTTGTTTGCTAAGATTTTAACCTGGAAAGCAACAGCAATTCTCTCTTATTTGTATAAATTACCTAAAATCAAAGGCAAAGTACAAAACCAAATATACCTGACTTGCCATTGCACATAGCCATCTACCGGTAGTTATGTTCATAAAGGATGTGGTGACCGATCGTGAGCTTGTCTCTTTGTGTTTCTGTTATTATTCATGGTGTTGAACTCCGTCTGTGGGCATCAACCTGCCCCAGTTCCACGGTTAAAGAGTTACCCAGGAGCAGATGGAAGACTCAAAGGCCATATTACACACATAGACACACATAAATGCAGCCAGCTTTACATTATTTACAACTGCCCACTAAGTATTCTTTAACTGGTTTTGCCAGCTTATCCATTATGTATTGTACCAGTAGACTTTAGTTAATAACAAGAGATTAGAAACACAAAGAATATACAGTATGTTAAAAAAATCAGAGTCTACAAGTGGAGCTACAGTGACATATCTTACACAAATTTATCTTATGTAACTTTTAAAAGTCATGTCAATATTTCCGAAGTGCCATATGTTCTTTTTGGAGACAGCTTTGCCCTTGATTCTTTGTCTTCACTCTGCCCTTTATGTTATCTGAATCCAGTAAAGTACCTTTCATGCTGTAGGAAACTAAACATTAATGGTGCAGTGAGAAGTCTTTGTTACAGTTCACCATATGGCTCATAGCACCATAGTGTTGCCACGAGAAGACGTACACGTCTTGTGACAGGGCAGGCTCAGGGATGTGACGAGGTGTCGGATTGGGTTTTTTGGTTGAGCGCTCCAGCTATGTGGCACGGCTAACAGGCAGGGGGTTACTGTATGCGTTGCTCCGTGTGAGGGAAGGTACATGAGCTGGAAATGTGAGAAAAGACTTAACAAAGCACAGATTGAGCACTGAATGAGTAAAGCATAAGGACTGACATATTTGTCCATCTACTGCAGATGTGTTTATATTAAGGCTGGAGACGTGACATGCAAAAGAATCAACCATGACAGAGAACAGTGAGATTGTGATAACATTAAGCTGAACAAGAGCGCTATATTGTGCTTGTAGGTGTAAAATGTAGGACAAGGATAAGGTTGATGTAATGAATAAAAGTTTTCTCCTTTAAGTGGGATTTCAAAATAAAAGAAAAGGAACTGGTTTGTTTCCGTTTAGAGTGTGCACACATTTAGCTAGGAAAGATATAATTGTAATACTGGGAGAAGATATGACTTTCCTTCTAGCCACTCTGATTGGCTCTGGCATAGATCACCTTTTGATTTTGTTTCCATATGGGCATTTGGACAGAAAGTTTCCCAGTCCACTGTCTGATGTCCAGTGTCATTATGGATGCCACACTGAAAGTATTAGACACACATATTACTATAGCCACAAGTGTTGTCTCAAAACATTTGTCTAATCAGGAAACATGCTATGACTTTTTTTGTACAAAAAGTCTTACAGTGTTAACATAAGAATGACTTGATTTTGGCCAACATGAGCAACTAACTTATCCTGCTTGGGAAGACGTAAGTTTTGTCCAGACGTAGTCTCAGGCCTACTTTCATTTAGAAACATCACTCAAAGTTTAAACAGGTCACAAAAAACATAACTTTGCCTGCTAAAAAGAAGACACACAGATTGTGTTTTAATAAAATAAGGTGGCCCAAAGTTAACTCTACTTTAACATTCACTCAAAATGGCACAAAAATTCTTGTCAAATGAGCTTGTCTTATGCCCAAAGCTTTCCTCATATAAGCATAAATTATAGTATATGGAACCTATCACAGCAATCATTGGGTGAGAGGCAGGGTACACCCTGGACAGATCACCAGTCCATCACATGGCAACACAGAGACAAAAAACAGCACATAGTTGTTCAAGGAAGTATTTAAGCCATCAGTGAACTTTGACTCTGTGTCTGTCACACTGAGTCAAAAGCTTTTGATGGAAGAAGTAAAAAAAAAAACTTAAAACCTCCTATTAACAGTAGCATCTTTTTCTGAGAAGCTTCAAAGCAGCAAACATTTGTCATAACACACACCAACCAATCAATCCAAGCTCATTCATAAGTGCTTTTATTCTGTTTATTTTCTTTATGTGGCATAGGATTTTATACCTGTGGAATTGACATAAAATAAGTGTGACAGAGAAAAGTGAGAAGTTGAATAAAGAATAGCTGAGAAATAAACAAAAGGGGGAAAGTGAGAGGACATATCTCAACAGACATGAACTGAATGTACGTGCATAGAAAAGAAAACCACTTGTCCACTTTTAAAGACAAATATTTCCTCTTTATGATCAGTGTTAAGCACGAGAAGTGCTTAAGAAGTGCACCAGTCGCAGGGTTTGTTCACAGTCACAAAATAAAAGCTTAAACTTGACAACATGCAGATAACAGACACCTTGTACTGCCTTCTAAAAGTATTTTTTTACAAGTCCTTTCCTAATTTTTCTTTCAAGCCGACATTTTAGTTAACAGCACTCACCACATCGATTATCTGTAGCAAAGTCAGTCCAAGTTCCACCACAATGGGTGCAGAGTCGTTTTGGACTGGTCTCTCAAGTCGATTGTAGTTTACCAATAGGTCGTGGTACAGCTTCCTCTGGTACACACCGCCATGACATCCTGCAAGAAATCAGTGGGCAGTTACACAATGAAGACAAAGAGAAATGGATGACAGAACGGAATAAACAATAGAAATGATTTTGGGTTTAGCAGAATAGGGAAATGAAAACATGACAAAAGTCTGTGGTTGCCATGGAGAATAACACAATACGGGAAGAGTGACAGAAATATATTCTGCTCTCATCCCATAATTTAATTAAACATACAAAATTTACATGTTTCTGCTTGTAATCTATGTATGTCTATACAGAATATTATTACTGCATTCAGTGTAAATTAAAGCAATTACTTGTTTTAATTTGTGTACTGTCATCTGTTAGTCTCTTTTGTATTCATTAAGCTTCATCAGGAGGTTAACACTAAATAACACATCCATCCTTAGCAGGGATGAAGATTACTCTGAAGTACCTCATGTGAAAACAAACCCAGGCATTCATGACGGAGCATATATTCTCTTTGTTGCTATGCTTGTGGCATTGTTTCTCTCTTACCAATGCAGCTGTTGGTGCATAATGTAATAAAAAAAAGGCTTTGACTAAGTGACTGTTGGGAGAATCTTTGTCTTTCTGTGAAGTGCATGAAATAAAAGCTGATTAATGTGAAATTAATCGATCAACCACAACATTAGATTCCACTGGCAATTTAAGTACAGTTCATTGATTACATTGTCCAATGTTTTGGCAGGAAACTTAGTGTCATTAACATGCGTTACATGGATATGCAGTATTCATCCAATATAAATGTTCGACACCCTCCACTGCATCAGCTTCTCTAAACTCCTCCAGCCTCCCCCTGCACATCAGTGTGTGTCACCATACTGCAAATATTCTGCTGAAACAGCTTCAGAAGCTTGAGGACCAAAGAGCCTGATGAATCAACCCTGCCTCAGAAATCTGCAAACCACAGTGAAACCACCGAGAACATGCAGCACAAACAAATTGGATCCACAGATGTCAGATAAGAACACACCAGAAGTTCTGCCAAGATACTTTTACAGAAATGTCGTGTCATGTCATTGGTCATCATTATATGAATTTATTTAGTCTTTTTTGTCAAAAACCAGCTGACCGTTTAAATATTGCTTTTTGAATTTACTTTATGTGACTACACGATAGCTGAGAGTAAAATTCATGTGGAGGTTTTAGTAAAGAGGTGGCAGGTGTTAAGCGCCTCACATCAGTCACAACAGAAAAAGGTCTCAGCCATCATCTCCCAACTGACCCTTATCCAAATTAGCTGTTGTCTTAACATATTCCAGCAATTATCAAGTGACAGCCTAGATATCCGTGTGGCCACAATGACAGAACGGATGGCTTATCAGCTAATGAAGCGAAAATAAACAAAGACAGCTCGCTGCGCATTTGCGTGTCAGCGTGTTGGCAACTGTCAAATGGGCAACCCGGAATCTGGGTATAAAAGGGAATCTGCATAATGGATATGAGTGGCAGCCAGCAAAAGTATTGAGAAGCACTGGAGTGAAACGAGCCAAGAAAAGACAATCTGAATAGCAGACGATAAAGTTAGAGGACCACTGCAAAGGTATAAAGATTTTGCTGAGAGGTGGGCATCATGCTATATAATTTTGGTTTGGAGATTAACTTTGCCCCCCCTCCCCATGTAGCAATGGAGACAGTAATGCAAACATCTGATAAAACCTCTTTAGATAAAAGATATAGACTGTGGATAATAAAGGCACACATACAAATGTCTGAGTGTGAGCCACAAAAATGCTGTTATCAAAACACATAACAACTCCACAGGCTACATGAAAGTCTATAAATAGCTTTGCCCCTTTGTTAGTTGCCTGTACATTTTTTTCTTTTGTGTTTCTGCACAGTCTTGTTTTCATTCAGCTTGGAAACCTCATTGTGAACTACCCTTTTTCCCTGTGTGGGGTTACTATGACATTTCTCTCTAAAGTAAATCATTATATTGGCGTTGGTCTGTTGGTATCAAATGTCTTTGGGTATTTTACTAGTAGAGTTTATTTCAGTAGCCAAGCCTCAGAGACAGAGGACAATTCTTCATGCAATAAACAAAAAAAACATGCTGTTTGTTGCTTAGAAATGATCTAAAAACACTCTAAACTTGTCTCATACTGCCGTTTGGTTAAGAGCCAACAGCTTTAGTTTTCAATATTTAGGGTCTCCTTTTATAGTCCCTTTCTGATGCACAAGTAACTGAAGATACTTGGTTTGAGCTGAGGAAACAACATAGCAACATTTTCATGCTGCCATGGTATGTTGCTACTTCTGGAAACCTGTTTCTGCTGAGATGTGCAAGATGTGCTGAGATAGAATTAGTAACATACTGCAGCACAATATCTCTGTTGACCATGTTGCCCTGCAGTAAAATCTATGCAGGTGCACGTTATATACACTCGAAGCTCATTGAGAGCTCCTGTATTATCCTCTGTCTGTACCCTTTGCTCAGGAGATGCCCACCTCTTCTCCACCCCTCTTGGGTCCAAGAGAGTCATGACCAGAGCTGAGTAACCAGAGCTTTCTCAATCGCTGCTGCTCACTCTAAAACTCACTCCCTCAACAAGTCCATGACTGCGCCACTGTTTGTACAAGAATCATTGTTCACTATGTTGCACTCCTTCGTTGGCCACATCCTCCACTCTCTGGGACATTTCTTTTAGCATCAGGAAATTTGCAACCCGTTGCCTATTAGTTAGCTAGAAAAATAACTGAGACTGACTTGTACTTTGAACTCTCTTCCACTGAGGTCTAGAGGTTCACTGTGAGGGATGGTTGCCAGTGCAGCGGCAAAGGCTTTATGGCAGTGTTTCTCAAACTTTTTCAGTCCAAGGACCATTTAACGTTTACAACAAAAATTCACAGACAACCTGACTCTAAACAGCCCAAGATCAATATGCCAATATAAACCATTCACAAGTTTACAACATAGAATGCAGCTTTTACAATATTTTTATTGTAAAATATCTCATAGTTATTCTATTTTTTCTTCTTTTTTAAGCCACTGCTCCATAGTTACAGTATTTGGAAATAAGATGGGTTTGGTGTCACAAAACTGAGTGTGACAATTTTTCAAGTTAATTCAAATAAATTTAGGATTGTTGTGTTGTTCACCTTGCAGACTACCAGAGAGCGCTCTGTCCGGGGACCACACTTCGAGAAAGGCTGCTTTATGGTAACAACGTCATTAAGATGCAAGCATCCACAAACTGTCAGTGCCAAACAAAATAAAACACGGTTTGCCTGACTGATTTGCTATCTGCTACTGCATTTGCAGCTTTGTGCAGCTTAAAACTGTCATGAGTGACACAGAGTGAAAAGAGGACAAGGGGAATGTAAAAGGTGACATTGTCCCTATTTACATTTTCCCTCTCAGGACTTAGGGAAAGAATACTAGTATATAATCTTCCTAATGTCTCAGGTTGCTAAAATTATACTAACAGAGAAAAGAGTTTATACAACATCTAGTATTTATAACAGCTTGTCTTGTTGAACCTTTTTTCAAACTGACAACAATAGAGTAAGGCCCAGGATTTTTCTGTTAGGTTCATGTCCTTTCAAACCCATTCCATGCAACTTGATGAGCGCTCATACCCACAAAGATGTGACAGTTCTCTGACAACCAAAGCTCCTAGACATGCATGGTATCAGATTACTCTGCAGAAACTGGGTTCAGATGTAGTGGTCACATGACCACTTAAATATGAAGCACTTGAGTGACACGTGAAGCTTTCATTTGCTTTGGATGTCATATGAACCACCTGACTGCTTTGGTTCACTGTGATTTTTTTGTCCTGCAGTAGGTTTGTTTTCTTACCATTGTTAGTTGCTTTGAGAATCCATTCATCCATCTATTTTCTACCGCTTATTCCCTGAACATGGACACAGGGGCCAATCCTAGCTGACATTAGGTGAGAGGCGGGGTACACCGTGGACAGGTTGCCAGTCCATCACACTTACTCCTACGGGCAATTTAGAGTCTCCAATCAGCCTATCCCCAAGGTGCATGTCTTTGGACTGTGGGAGGAAGCCGGA
>JBAMHV010000004.1:22467087-22486497 GCA_037177535.1 Pseudomugil gertrudae | reverse complement strand
CTGTGGGAGGAAGCCGGAGTACCCGGAGAGAACCCACGCTAACACGGGGAGAACATGCAAACTCCACACAGAAAGGTGTGGAGCCCCCAGCCGACCGCTCGAACCAGCAACTTTCTTGCTGTGAAGCCACAGTGCCAACCAACTGCGCCACCATGCAGCCACTTTGAGAATCCGACTTATAGGTAAATAAAATTTCATATCCAGTGACACACCCTCTCCCCTGTTTGCAGAGCACATCCTCTTTTCTTTCTTTGAAGCTTAGAGTAATGTTTTTTTTTAATCTAGTGTCAAAGTTTTTACAAAGCCTCAACCAGCCTTCAACAAAATTAGGGGTGTGACAAGATAAATTCAATGTGATATCTAAATCTGTGAAATCTATGCCAGCAACTACAATCTGGATAGTTTGCCAGTCCATTACAGATATAGCAAAGCACTTACATTCACTCGCGGTTATGGATGTCATAATTGCTTAAATTGACAACAAACCTCTGTATTAAGGGCCATTAATTAATCATAAAGCACCCTCAGTACCATCGCCATCCACTAAGGATTATGTATGAACCATGTCAGCAGATCATGAAATTAAATTTACTCACTGCACAGCATGTCACTGCTTGTGTTACTTTTCTATTATTCCATGCCAGATGTGTGTGAAAGCTTAGCAGAACCGTCATTTCCTCCAAATAAGTGGATTAAGTCATCTTTTTTGGTTTTCTTTGATTTTTAAAAGATGAACGCGGCATGATTAAGGAGGCCGGCTCAACATTTATAAAGTATGTCATAAAAACTTACAACTAAAGAGGGAAGTACAATGTCTACACACACACACATTGCGCTAGGCTCCAGCTACATGCTACCCTTCATTAGAATAGGTGTACAGATAATGGATGGATGGATAGAGCCCCACATTAGAATGAGAGGGCTAATGTGATTAGATCCAGACCGGCAAAATGGTGGTTTAAAACCAACTGGACATAGTGATCATAAAATCAGTAGAGGACGGCTGTAGTGATCAATATATCTACTAATCATGGATATATTAGGAAAAAAACACAAGAAACTTTTCTCATTTCTTAAACAAGCGAATGGAAGACATCACGTAGTGGAAAAGATGTTTTATTCTGTTTAAGAAGAGTTCAATTATCAGTATGCATCCTGTAGAGAAAACAAGATCCTGGTGAAAAACTAATGCAACACTGGATAGAAATAAATCTTGTGACATTAAGGAAATGTCACAAGATTATTATAATACAAGATTATTAAATGTGACAATAAATATTAGTGTGTGACCTCTTTGGTGGCGAGCTGCAGCGATTGTGCTGATCAAGAACAGCTGGAAGTCAAAAGCAAGTCAGAGGTTTCCATGTGTTTCAAAACCCCCTACTGAGGTTTAGAAGAAAAAAACCTTTTGTAGAGTGCTGCACTTTATGGAAGCCCAGGTAAAGGTCACAAAGCCTTTTGCATCTATTTTCTCTGCAAGAAATCCAGACTTAATATGCATTTAATGTTGACTATAGACAGATGATTTTTGTAGGAATTGGATTATTTACTTTATTTCTTGCTGCCTTGTTTTGTTATGTTAACATTAAAAGACAAAATTAAATAAATAAGACCTATAAGGATTGTTCATGTAATTTTGCATATTTATAGAGTTGTGAAATTAATAACAATAATGATAATCCTCATTCTATATCACAGTCATTTCTCTGACAATATGACAATGAAATATATCATTATTACAGTCCTATATCAAAGAAGAATGTAGAAACACCAAATGACATAAAAGCATGTTTTCTGTGGAAGGAAGCCCAAATGTGCACCCTATGCCCTGACCCCTCATTCACCACATAAGCTCCACACTACATAGCACACAGTGCCCTCATTCTGTTGGCAATTCAGACACAAAGCTCACTACTTTCTCGCTGTCGGATGTCGTTTGACTACCAGTGGTAACTATGGCAACCATAGCACACTTGAAGATGTCGTTCCAAATCCAAAGTTATGTGAAAATATTTTATTTACTTGGATTATATTTTCCTCTTTCTTTGCATCTATTTACTCAGTGAAAACAAAAGCAAAAATGAACATCTATAGTTTGCTGATAATTTTTGAATGTTTGTGTTTTATCCGCTATTGTAAGCTTCGGGTCACAATGTACTTAAGGATGCATTGTGGGTCATTTTTTTTCCTCAAAGTACATTCAAACACCCCTAAAAAAGGATGTGTCCACTATAGAGGGCACTATACAGAGCACAGGGTGCACATTCAGACACAGCCAAGGAAATATGCTAACTCCACTCAGAAACTCACCAGCTGAGGCTCAAACGAGGACCCTTCCTTCTGTGTGGCTGTGGTGCTAATCACCATACCGCTGTGTAGGCCACAACAGACCCAGCTTTTTAATTTAACTGTATGAGCGAGCTCAGAATAACATTATGATACTTTCACTGCATTTTGTGATTTGATATGAATGGATGGTATGTTGTAAAATCAGTGTGGGACATAACCTCCTGTCTATCACTGGCTCATGTATTTACTTCATTGTATTTACAACCATCAAATCAATATCTGTGATATCATAATTCAGTTTGTGATTTACAGCCATGACACTAAATTGTCAAAAATCCAATGTAACATGGGGCAACTAGGAATGGTGTAAATGTGCAAGTAACCTTGAACTTGATCACATCAAACAGGTTTAGGAAATATTGATCTTTTTAAGGATAAGTTAATGACAGAGGGGAAATCTTTTCCAGTTCTTTTTATAAATCTTTAAATATTTTTGGCTAAAAGTTTCACTGTTTACTCTGTCATTGTGGAATACAATAAATATGTAAGTTACGCACAGATTTAAATCTTATTTTTACTGGAGCATTTGTTTGTCTGTCTGTGAACAAGGTAACTCAAAAAGTTATGTACTGAGTTTTGTGAAATTTTCAGAAAAGTGTTGAAATGCGACGAGGTAGAAATTATTACATTTTGGAGGTGATCCGGATCATCGTCTGGATCCAGGAATGTTTTTAAATTTTTCTTTATCCTTGCTACATAGGGCCTTTTTCAATCACGTGTGACATCATCACAAAGCGACAAAAAAGTGAGTCTTCTGTGCTCGTCCTTCATTGCGTTCAGAAATATGTTACAAAAGTTTTGTATTTGCAGTTTTACGATTAATATATGTTGACTTTCCTATCATTGCGAGATAGTAATAATAAGCTTGGCGGAGGTCTGTGCCCTCCAAGTGCTTTTCTAGTTTGTTCATGTTTTTTTAATCTATATGCGATAAAAACTGATTTATTTATTTTTAAAAAATTAAATTTCATCTGTATGCATCAATAATCTTGTTGGAGTTTGTGTGTTTTGGTTTGTTTTTGGTTTCCTGATTTCATTTTGTAATTTTGTCCTTGTAATGTTTTGCCTTTGAGCTGTCCTGTACATAAAAAGTGCTATATAAATAAACTTGCCTTGCCTTGCCTTGCCTTTACTTCCTGTTCGTTAGTTCACCTGGTTTGATTTGGTTATTGTGTTCTCCTGTGTCAACAGTGTGCTTTGTTCCTGGTGTACTCATGCCACTTGGTTGTCCGTTTATTTGCCGGTTCTTCGTTGTTGCTTTGCTCCATACCCAAGGTCTTGTGTTTTCATGTTTCATCCTGAGTTTAATTAAATTCCCGGTTATCTGCATTCCTGCTGCACTCCTGCCCGTTCTTGCTGGCGTTTGGGTCCACACCTCGCATCTCCACCCCTCATTACAACACTGAAGAGAAATTTAAAAGCAGTGTTTTTCTCAAATTCAGATTGTTTCCATAAATTTACTACATTTGTACAAAAACAGTCCTATACTGTAATATTAGTTCTCACTTTTCATCTTACTTCTGCCAAAGATGTTACATTCTAAACCCCTTTTGATATGCAGATCAGTATCATATTTCACTTATCGTGTGCATTTGCATGCTTTTTGTAGGCTGTGACAAACTGTTTCACAACAGCAGAGAACAGTTGGAGAGAAATGTGCAAACTATAATCCCTTGAGGAAAATCTTAATATACGCTTTACCCAGCTTTGAGTGCACCATATTGCTTTCAACAGCCAAAGGGCAACCCTTAACAGCTTGTACCTTCCAGCAATAAAGGGGGACACTTCAGGCAAGTAGACCAAAGATGACTTGAGAGGAAAGTCGATTTTTAATGCCTCCCATGAGGCTTGTCGAGTGGTAAAACTGAATTGCAGGAGGAACATTAAAAGCAAGAATGTGCAACACTGTACCTGTGGCCATTGGTGCGAATGCAGTAAAGCCTGGGGACAATCTGGTTTGTATTTACACCAGCTGAAAGGGAAACTTACAGCTTGTTTGGGGTGAATGACAGATGAGACAGAGGACATACAAACATTACTGCTTCGTTTTTAAAGATACAAACTCAACACTGATTTTAGAAAAGAAAAGAACAGCATTATACTTTACGTGTTGTGTAATTGTTCCTGTTTTGTTATGTCATGATCAGCATTTACAGCATTGTCTTGATGGAATTCCTAAAACAAAAGTTTAATTCAGTGAGCGCATGACAACACTACTAGCCCAGACTATGGTATTCCACCACAAAGACAGATTAGATATTGATTAGCTCCGGGTAATCTAAACATAGCGAAGAATAACATTAAGGGGACTGCTTTGCAAATATTTGTAAAAGATCAATACAAGTCCACAACCTGGCGGTGCTGAAACTCCTCCGTGCAACTATTTCTCCTTCACAATGTCAAACAAAGTTTCACGAAATGTTTACATTAAACAAACTATTTGGTTATTTAATGCTAAAAAACACAGGAAACTATGTGTAAGCACAGAGAACCTGAACATGATACAGTAAAGACATTACACCGGTCATGTTGGTTAGAAGACATCTTCAGCGCTGATTTGAGGCCACATGATGTTTATTACATTCACACGACATTTTATTTTCCTTTTCTCCCCAAAACGATCTTTGTAAGCATTCCATGACTTGCAAACTGTTTCATTATGTTCAGCAACCTGCAACGTTGTTTGCTGTTTAATGCTGAGCATGTAGCGTGCACAGGATTAATCAGAGCTCTCATCAGCTTAGAAACCACATTTATCAGTGAGATTGAAGCAAAACAGCAAATCAGCAGGTCAAAAATTTGAAGCAGTGCATTGTGAGATGTTTGCTTGTGTCCAGAGATGTAATTTGGTAACTTACAGACAGGTTTTTTTTAATTAGCAGTCAGTGCAGGTTGGAGTAAAAGTCGAAAAAGTTTCATGCAAAATAGTCTCCTCTCAGAAGCTGTGTGAGTGTGAATGACCTACCAGCATATCTGAAGTCGCCTGCATGTCGTAGGGTGATGAATATAGTTTACAATTAATCAGCAGTAATGAATTTTTGTCTGCTTCACGCTGCATGTAGAGCCATTTGTCATCCCTTTGCTTCACTTTTAAAGTCGTGATTGCTACAGTTGCCATCCAGGGTGAATTCTTATCAATGTCACTGACAAAAATATTATGATGACATGTAAACACAGACTTAAAACATCTATGTGACATTTTAGAAAAGCTTTTAGTGGAATTTTTAAAGAGCAGGGGCAACAACAACACTTGCTCGGTTTTTATTATTTGACACAACTGTGATTTTCCCTTTTTTAACTTTTAATCTGCCCAAAGGCATGCTCCCTGATGCATTCAGATAGTGCTGTGTGTTTATCATGAGCCTTTCCATGCAAAGTTTGATATAATGCATGCTTCCTAAGTTGGACATCAAAGTAAATCATTAATATGACTATTTTATTTCCAGAACATCCTAACTCCTCGGTGTTCTCCTACAAATGTCTTAAAATACATGAGAAAGATAGTCCTTAACCTACAATCCCAAGAGTTTGAGACTCATTTGGAAAATTAAACTCTATACATCTCTTGAAGACTCAAACATCTTTGGTTATAGGAACATTGTCTCATTGTGAGGGACCAACATATTAATATGTATGACTTGACAATCAGATTCTCTGTATAAGCCCTCTGTTATGCAGAGCACGTGTTTTTAAGCCTGTAAAATACAATATCCTTGCATAAAAGTGACCATTCTTTCACATTAATGTTCATTTGAGAGTTATTCTGTCTCAAGACCTCGTATCCACATCAAATGATATAAAATGCATGATTACCTCAGCAGACACATACGGCTTGTTGGTCAAATTTAAATATCCCCACAGGTATTTAGCAATAGTTTAATCTATTAGACTCAAATTGAACAGCATTGTAGCAGCAGATTATAATGAATGTGCACCACCTATGGGATAGCCCCCCAACCCTCACCCCTAACTGAGAGCCAGCTGTTAGGTTAATTAATAAAAGACATGCACACAGACACTCGTCCACGTGGTGGAAGTTTTGCAAATAAAAGAAAACATTTAAACGAATAAACCTTATGTTATGTAAAACAAACACAACCAGTTGTTTTTTCTGCACAGTCACTGCAGGAAATTTTGTGAAGAAAGAAAATTACAGATTAGCTAATATGACAAAAAAATGTTGATGCACATCACTAAAAGAATAAAATATATAACTTCAGTGCGCTTGTTGTTTTGTTTTTGTTTTTTTGCTATGCTGCATCCTTTAAAAACGTGCTCTGAAAGATGGATTGAAAGTGCCAGTAACCCACCTTGACAGCAGAATGTCGCCCACAGGTAAACTCCAACCAGCACATATCCACTGCGCATCCGATGCTCCATGGCACAACTCTCCCCTCAAGCCCGGTAGAGATGTCAAACTTGGAAGGAGAGGAGCTTTGTCAGAGCGCTGGTGCTTCTCTCCCTCTCTTCCTCTCTCCCATCACCTCTCTGTTACCGGATGCTGGAGCAGACGCGGGCACGCGCGCACACAGGACGTCTGTCTTCTCGTGTTTAGGTCAACTGTCATTTCAAAAGTCACTTTGGGTTTAGCGCTGCGCTCAGGTTCACTTTCTTTATGTGAAACAGCTAGAAATCCACTGGCGAGAATTTGCGTGATGATGATGAGGATCACGACCACCTGTCCGCTCATGGTTTGTCCCCTTCGGTTATTTCGCTCCATCCACATATGTTTAATTGGCTCAATGTGGCTGAAAGCGCATTTCCAACAGAGGGCGACCCCTCCCCACCTTCGATAAAATCTTCTGTAACTGAGGTTATATTTAATAAAACAGCTTCCACTCTTAAACAGAAAGATTGAGTCAGGCAAAAACTGTCCAAATCTCTTTGTCTCTGCGTTTACTTGTCCTCCCTCTTTTTTCTTAGCACTGTACTCCTCTATGCAAAGGAGAATGAACAATAGTACAGAGGAAACAGTTTAGGCTGGCCAAAGGTTTAAGACGTTACCTGTGGGGCCATTTACTTTGAAATGATTGTGCTCCCTCTAACACACACACACATACACACACTGCTGTGATAACTGTGCTCATATTAGGGGAAATAAAACATTTACATTTTAAATGGGGAGTGGACATCTTTGTAACAAGTTTAAAAACAAAAAGGTAAAAAATGGTTGTTTTGGGGCCAAATATGGCAACCAACCTCTACTGGAAAAAAAAAAAGGCCTATAACGAAGTGCCAAGTTCACCCCTCATTCGTAAGGGGCTTCAAAACAGAGCAAATTCCCATAGTGCCACGTTAGAAAGGTCCACAAAAAGGCAAACGGGTTGTTTTGGGGCTGGATATATGACAACCAAGTGGCAAACTCCACTGGAGCAAAAATAAAATGTGGAAGTTGAATTTTGAATGACCCTGGATGGACTGGCGACCTGTCCAGGGTGTACCCAGCCTCTCGCCCGTTGACAGCTGGGATCGGCTCCAGCCCCCTCCACGACCCCGCTCTGGGAACAAGCTGAAGAAAATGGATGGATGAATTTTGAATGACATGATGTATCCGATATCCGGGGCAACAAAAGTGTAGCACAAACGTGTTTCAGCCTGCTAAGAGTGTGCTTTAGCTTTAGCCTGCCTACTTCAGTTAGTTGGTTAGCACCAACTTAGACCTGAGTTTGCCCAGTTAGCTCTTATACAGTCATATCATTGTTTGATAGATGTAAATAATCCGCCCACATGCTCTCAGCCCCACTCTCAACTACACATTTTTTAATATTATTGTATTTTTCTGGTAATAACGCCACATGTGGCGTTGTCAAGATGACAACATTAGGAAAAGCCCAACGAGCTTCACTTCTGAAACATACTTTGGAGCCTCTGTCCATCTTCATACAGACTATGGTTGTGACTGATGTTGTAGCCTAGTATGGGGATTAATGCCTTCTAGACATCCCCTTGTAGTAATCCATTCTTTGATGCAAACAAAGGGAACAGTTGGAGACCTTAACCAAACCAAAATAAACTTTTTAAATTAAACTGGATCATACGAGTAGCTTAGGGCACATTCCCACTGGTCCTGTTTGGTCTGTTTTAAGCTAACGCTGATCAGCTTCCACAGTGTGAATGGACATTCAGACTTCCATGTGGACTTTGGTCTGCTAGAATACTGGGGCTTCTGGTCTACGTTCAAATGAACCCTGGTGTAGTACAGTAATGGAGTGAAAGAAAACAGACCATCTGGCAAACTAGAGAGGACGGGATGTAAGACATGAATCCCACAATATGTCCAGTACCTCGCTGCCTCTCCTGCTGCTTATTGCTACTAGACAGATTATTGTGAAAACTGCATTAAATTTGAACACCACAGTAAAAACAGAAACCCCAAGACTGCATAGATCTATTTTAGCACCATTGTTTCCAAGCTGTTTTTAGTCATGGCTAATCAAGCTAACCAGATCGTCTTTCTTCTAGGTCAGTGGTTATGCCATTTGTTTGGCCCACATGAACAAACTGCAGTGTGAAAGCAAACTAAACCAAAGAAAGATGTGAAACTTTTCAGAATTATCTTCCTAATTGAGTAAAGTCCTCTGGACTATCTTGACATATATGTATTCTTAAGGCCCATGTCCCCCTTGTATACGATAGGTTTGTCCATATCAAACAGTCACGCATCATCACCCTCATACTTCCATGAATTTTTTCACTGTCATGGATGTTAAGTTAATTCATCCACTAATGAGCAGTGTTATGAGTTCACTTCTTTGTTTTGATGTTGGGTTTTTATTTGTATTTTTGGTCAGTGGCAGTAATGCACGGCTGCCCAACATGCCTGATGCCCTTACATAGTCTTTTCTTCTCATCTAACCACCAGCCAGAGTTGTTGCTCTCTATTGTTTAATCTTCTGTTTCTCTGGTTTGCTCCTATCGCTTGTCATGTCAGCTACACTGATCAACACTGTAGATTTAGTCAGTCAATAGAAGTTCTGCAGCAGATGTTACTAGACTTTTTCCAGGACTTTGACTCAGGAAACTATGCTTTTTGTCTTGTTGTTATACACTTTGATTAAGTTCAGGTACCAAATCTTCAATGTTTTTATTTAAACTATTTGGATCGCTGCACTGTGTAAAAATGGCTGAGTCATTTTTAAGTACCAGTGTAACGGTTCTCATGCTCAGCTCTACTCCCTTCATTGCGTGGTGGTTTATAAGTAAAGCATCTGGACAGCTGTTTTGTCTTTAGTCTTTCCTCTTGGCTTATTTATTAAACCGCATTAACAGAACACATACACACGTCGGCTCTGTCCATCCGACGTATCACCATTTTCTTTTACAAACAAATCAGTGCATGGCACAACATTATCACATCATCAATAAGTGACAGAGCAACTTGTACAACAGTAACTTACACATTAAGATAAGAGCGTAATAATAACATTTAGAATATAACACTTAACACTTAATCCTTCTGCCTCAGCTTTGTCACCATGAACAGGTTGTGGAAAACAACCACAGAGCACATAAAGGACAATTTCTTGGCAGCGATATTGCGTGATCTCTTTGTGATGAGGGCCTTGCAGTCATTGCAGGTCAACCAAAATTTGAAGCTTCAGTGCTCTGGCAGACAAATCAAGCAGACATCTTGTAAAGTTGTGGTTTTCTTGGTGCTTTTTTAGCATAAATATTTTATGAGTGATTACACATGACTATGATGCAAGAAGAAACCAGTATAGAATGGAAGGACGGGAGATAATTACAAACTATTGAAAATAGATTAGGTTTCAAAGTATTCTACTCCCCACAGCACCTTGAAGGATGTCCCTTCAATAACTATTTCAAACACTAAGATTGCTTCAGAACAGGATTAGTTTTGCTGTGGCCAAAAAAAAATTACCTTTAGCTGATGTTGCACTTGATATGCAGGTGTCTAAGCATGAGTTTAAAAAACAGAAATAAATCCCATTTTTCAAAGCCCTACAGCTCATCCAACAAATATTCTGAAAAAATGACTCTGTTTATATTGTTTTAGTTTCAAACGTTATGAACATGTCTCTGCTTCAGCAGATATGTCAGTGAAAAGGGTTAGATGAACACCATGTCATGTAAGAATGTCTCGCTGAACTTGTCTGAAATCAGCACGGCAGCCATGCAGGGAGGTTAATTGTGGTGCATGGCTAATTTTAATAACATATTGTATCACATAATTACCTCTAATGAGAAGTCTGCCTGAGCTTCAGTGTGATGCTGTCAGCAGGAGGAGCTACATCTTCAGGGCACATAGGCTTCTCACCTTGCACTACCGTGAGACACGGTGGGGTGTTACAGTGGCATTGCTGTGTGTGGGGGAGCTTGTAGCCTCATTAGGATGTAAGGAGACAGCTCATGTGATTGTTTGGTGTGATGCACTCATCTCCTTGCTCGGCTCATTCATTTATGCTGCTCCTGACTTTGCATCATATTCCTCTACATTCTCATTTTCCTCACTTCTTTTACCCCCTACTGTCCCTGTTGATCCCACTTTCTCTTTTTCATTTGCCGTTCTGCCTTCCTTCCTATCTCTCCTGCTGTCCTGCAGTCTGCCTGTGAGCATCTGTGTTATCCTCGGACAATTACAAGCGTGCCTGTAGCACTCCTTTGGCCCTCACCATCTATCACTCTTCTAAAGGTGCTTCAGTCTAGTGTGCAAATGTTCCATCTCAACATGTCTCCCTTTCGTTTCTTCTTCTGACTGGGTTGGATCCAGACAGCATTGTATATGTGCCTAGAGTCTGCATCATCTCACACTAAGTAAAGATCCTTTTGGCTTAGCCTGCAGGGAAAGAGGTTGGTAGTCTGAGTGTATTTTGTTTGAGAATGTATGATTAATATGGCTTTTCTTTACATCTTTTCACAGTACAATCCTTTATGTATGTGTGTTACCTTTTCTTATTCAACTTTAAGAGGCACCAGCCTCTGTGTATCCCACATTAACGTTTGCATCTGGGAGTGCATCTCAGACACTTAAAAACATATCTCTTTTGTAAAAGCATCAATACAAGGTTGGGCCATTATTCTTTATATCAGTAAAAACTTTATACCACAGAAAATCAATATCTTGTTTTCTAAAGATGAAATCTGTATGTTTTTAGCCAAATTTTCTAAAATAAATACAAATAATAATAATAATAATTAATAATAATAATAACATCACCATACTGCAGGTAAACACAGTGGCATCAACACTGCTGCCAACAATGTGAGACTGAAAAACCAAAGTCTGAGACCTGAATGTCCCTGGTGTCCACATATTCATGGATACACAACCACTTCATTGTGCTGCTGGCGTTATTTGATGGGAAATGGCAACAAAAGGTGATATAATTTTAAACTGATGTTGGATTTATAGATTTTTGGATTTTTAAAGTCTGTTTTAGAAATGCTCTTTTTTGTGTTCCTCATTAAGCACACTTAATGCAGTTTTTTTTCTCTCTCATGAGTCTTTCCAGGAACTTGCATGAGGAAATAAACCTTCTAACACCATCTCTACCATTGGTTTATGTATGCAGTGCTTCAAGTGTGTAATACTGTCATAATTAAATATACATATATCTTTTTTCCCCTATTGTTGACATATATTTATTCATTTATTTTACATTGATTCTTGTTATTCTTGCCCCAAGAAAATGAAAAAATCCAGGGAACTTCTGCCAATACTTCTCTTATTTAATAAAAACGCTTGTAAGACTGGCCTTGAAACGACTTCATCTCCCTGCCTTTCCATCCAGACGAGCTTCAGTTTGCAGTGGTGATAACAGATACGAGGTAAAATAATGTCTCTTTCTATATGCCCAGAAATTCTGCCAGGAGCTGATATGATCACCTTTTCAATCTTTTCTTCTTCACTGGTTGTGGAATATTTCTGTTCCACAGGGAAGAATCTGTACACGCTGCTTGTCAATATCGAGCAAAGTTTAATCTAAACATTGTATGAATGTTGTTCAGGAGTGAACTTTATTCTTTATTTTAAGTCAGTCTCTCCCTGAAGCAGAGTCAGTGCAATGTCTGACACATAAAATGGGCCTGAGCTGTGTTCTGGTAATTTGGTTTTGCAGTGAAGGTTCTCTCAGACGGAAGTAAATGAGCCATAATTCATTTGAAACTAATATCATTACATCCCATTTTCAAGAACTTCTGTGTTTTGTTCCCAAAATTGGCCAGAAAGCTTAAGTAAGTTTTTTAAAATTGCAAATAAACAAACAAAAATACCATTTTACGTGCATTTTGTTAATTATTTTGACTGAGTAACAAACACTGGCACAAGAGGAACAATAGTATCAGTGTCCTCACAAGAACTAGGTAGAGAACATCTTTAATCAGCAGATAATTGTTTACATCTGAGAGGGTCACAATTGGATATAAAACAAGCATCCACCAAAGCCTGATTCACGATGTGTGACTTTCATTTGTCCCAGAAACAGAATTAATTGTGGAAATGTCTTTGATCGTGACTAAAACACAGAAATCTTACATTAGACAGTAAGAGAACATGTTGTCAAAGTTTGTGACCAAAAATAACCACACACAAAACTTTACAGTGCAGTATAACTGCCGCTAGGGTCTCATAATCAACACCGAGGGGCATCGCATGGGTCAATGTGCTGATCCAGTCAAGGGAAAGAGTTGTTCCGTAGAAACCAAAACAACCTGAAGAGTGTGAAAGGAATAAGCTGATGATAAACTGTAGAATTTAATTACATCACAAGTCTTGTAAAGCTGTGGCATCTTTGTGTTATGTGTCTTGAGGTTCATATTAAGATCATGTAAAGTATGATGCAGCATGGAAGGAGCGTGAGTTTCCAAAGTTTGTCCTTGAGGGCCGCAATCAAAATTGTCCACTTCCTGGATGTAGAGCCTTAAGGTTGTACTGCGAGACATGCCACCATGATGAATGTAACAGGAAACAAAACATGAAGTGTGCGTCAGCCCTACACAGACAAGCTGCTGACCTTGCTGTATCAAAGCTTAACTCACATGGTCAAACATATTCTGTGGTCAGATGAGTCGGCATTTTAGCAGTTTATGTATACAGCTGATATTTGATTTGATGTGTCAATGAGGAGGAAAAGCATCCAGGCTGTAATCAAACACAGTGTCTGTAATGAAAACGTTTGAGGATACAAATGATGAACATATTTTGGAGTACATGGGACATATGTCGCCTTCTAGGTGACGTCTTTTACCAGGTACAGTATGATACCAGACACCCTTCTGCATGACTTCCAGTGAGTGTGCGTTGATGCAAATAAATTCCATTGTTTTAGTGTTCGTTCATTTCACAAACAGACTGAGAAGATACAGAATTCAGTTTGCTTTAGAAAAAATATCACAGCTTTTCTGCAAATGGGGTTAGTTAAATCATGAGTTTGTTTTGTAGCAAAAACAAACTAACACTACATATTTTGCAGGCTACATGAGTTTGTTTTGTTGTTTTAATATTTGTTTAGTTGTCATCTTTTCATCAAGCATTTCTCTGTGTGCATACAAATGCAGAAACATGTTTGCATCACATGAGGCGAGTCATGCCACCTTTATGACTGTGGACTTTAGAGGGATTATTCCACTAACGTGGTACCAAAAGCAGTCCACTAATTTTATGTCAGTAAGCTAAATTAAAACTTTCATAACGCTTCACCTTCCCCCGGTAATCTAGTCAGAATAAAAACTAAATCAAGGTGATATTTACATCGCTTTTGTACCAAAGCACAACAGCTACTCGACTACCAGTCGATTCTATTTCTGTCATATTTTCAAAATAACCTTTGTAATTTGATTTAAAATATAGAGATATTTTGGCTGTGGCAAATGTTCCTTGTCCTACAGATTAAAATTCATTTTAAGGAGACACTTCCCAGCAGCACAGGGGAAAGTAAGTACAGGTAATATAATTTTGTGGGAGGTATAACTTCTCATATAAAGATTTTAAGGGGCCTCCCATAAAGTCACAGACTTTTCTCCATTAAAATACTTAAAAGGTTGTTTGTTTTCTACTGAGACTTCTGTCACAGTCTGTTTGTGTCACTTACACACACATGCATAAATGTGCACTCACAAACACACACCTGTCTGTCTGACTCAGATCTGTAGCTGTGAATAATAGAAGAGTAGGCTGAGGTCAGACTGTGAAAGTGCCTGAAACGAGCAGAGAGACTTCGTTTAGGCAAGCCAGGCATTTTTAATCAGACAATAAAAAAGTCATGCCATCTAAAAAACTAGGTCAAAGCACAAGACGCAGTGACATCATCGGGGAGAGACAACAGAACAATTCATAATAGATGACAAAAATCCACAACTGTACACAAAAGTTACAATAAGTCATAAGAATCAGAGGATTAAGCATTGGAAAGGGTCAATTATTTTATTGTTCTCCCTCAGTAGTCTCCCATTTACCCCATTTAAGTGATCCCCATCCCACCATCTTAACCAAATTAGAGGCACAAAGCTTTTTGTTCACTAAAAAGAAAGCATTTGCTTCCCTCTAGTGGTCATGTGATGTCATTACAGGCAAAGACAAAATGAGACGCGCGTCCCACACAACCAGAAAATGTTCTTGTTTCAGCAATCCAGGAAAGTGTTACAATAAAATAAAATAAAGAAACTTTCAAGAGTGGAATGGGATTTTCATTTAACAAATAAATACATAATTTAATTAATGTAATTCTCATTTAAATGAAAGATCCAGACATGTTTGCAGTATTTATTTTAATTGTATGCAGATATAATGATGCACTAAAAGAGCAGCAGTTTGCTTCATTGTAAAGACACAATAAACAACACATTGCCCTTCTGACTTCATCTGAAGATATTTAAAAATAGGCTTAAATAGGCAGTTTTTGTAATTTGAATGAAAGTATCTCACAGACATCATTCAGTACTGTGTAAACTGAGAACGGCAATAATATTCAGATACATTTTTAAGAATTATGCCAGCTCCCTTTCTCGTTTGACTCATTTCTTTACTGAATTAGTTTTTTTTATATAAAATCTCTTTTAGAATATTTTTTTATCTCCAGTCTGAATTCACACTGTGAAAACGAACTTACAGAATTTAAATAATCTGATGTATATAGACCAGATGGAAGTGTTAAACCATCAGCATTATTTTTTGGGGGGTAACACGCTTCCACTCTTTTTTTCAATGTTTTTTGTCCAACAGTTTAACATGTTTCTATTAAAATTTTCTGACAATCAAGGTAAGAGGTGAAAAAGCATCAGAGTGAGAATCTCACTACACGTATTAACATGCAATAGTTTAAGTTTACAGCAGTAAAACTGTGTGCATATCTTTTTCACATTAATGTATTGATTCATGCATATTGCATGTACACACATTGTACATTAATTTTTTTGTTCCAGATTAAACCAACCCATCTTGTAACCTGCAAGGGATTGTGGGACGTGTCTCAGGTGGGTTTGTTCCCAGTTTTTATGGCGAGCTGAACATCTATAAGTGCAGTGAGTAACAGACTGATTAGGAAGCAAGCCAAGCGGGTGTTGATCCTAAACGAGAGATATAAAGGTGGGAGTCAACTCCAGTCCCTGTAACTGGTTATCCCAACTCATCTTAAACTCCTGGAGGAGGAAACCAAACATGACACAAAAAGGACGGTGAAAGGATTAATCTTCTTTCTTATGAAAACAAAATGGACCCGTGTTTGTTTTGCTTCTTGATGACAAAAAGATGAGTTTTCCTGTTGTGTTTGTTTATACAAATATATGGTCTCTTCACTGTTCTCTTGTTTTTATAGTTCTTCCATTTTTTGTTTGATACATGTTGCAAGTAGAATCACCAAAACCCTGCAGTAGGTGATCTTTCTGATGGCTCCTTGTCTGGTTCCCTGCCTTCTGTTTTCTTGGTTGTCTTTATCAAATTAGTCTTCACAGAAAGAGTAAAACTTTTTTGCTATTTGTTTTTATTGTGACATTACAATAAAGTACAACAAAGTGCATGTGACACATCGAACTCATTCTGCATGATGTGATATTGTGCATACTACTGCATTTACAGCTGCAATGTGACAGTTTAAAACAATTTGTACTACTTTAACCTGATTATTGCTGCCATGCTTTCACTTTTCTGTACATGCTGAATTATTGTGAAGACAAGTCAAGTTTAGAACATAAGTTTATTGTCCTGCAGTTATTAAGGGTGCAGTCCATGATGTTGGGGTTTTAAAGTTTGTAGCCCAAGCCTGGTTCTACAAAGAAATAAACAATATGAGAAATTTATTAAGCTTCATCAATAAATCCCCAGTAAGAGAAAGAAAAATGAGCTGTTGGTGAGGGTTAGTTTTCAGGAAGGTGTGCTGAGGTACATCTGCAGAGCAGGAGTGAAGATTAGAATCGTTCCCAGTATTGACACTGTGAGGAAGGCCCACAGGAAAATTCTGTCCAACACTTGAGCCACAAATTTCCAGTCTTGTACTACCTGATGAGACATTCAGACACACGCAGCATGAAGATCACATGAGATTCTTCACGTCACACATTTATTCAGAGCAAAACATGCTTGTGGATATATGTTAAAAACAGGTTGAAGAGCAAATGAGACATAGAAAAGAAAATGAGACTGTGACTGTAAGAGTCCAACATGTGACGCAACAGCAGATTAAATCCATCCCCTACCTCTCGTATGAAGTGTTCCTTCTTGATATGGCGGCTGATGTAGCGAACTGAATTTGTGGCTTTCTCCAGCATGGCCAGCCAGGCTTGGTTCTCATCCTCCTTCCCTCCGAGCGCTCCATGCTGCTGACTGCCACTGTGGCCAGGAACCCCTCGCTTGCCTGCTCCCCGTCGGGGCTTCGGCTCTGGGCTTCGCATCTCCATATCTGGGAAGTGGTACCTGAGGATCATGGGAACAACTCTGTTATTTGCATATTTATTAATTTACACTGACAGGCTACGTGGCTGCCAGTATGATGATCCATTTTATACAAATCAGCCTGTATTAAATTAATTGTCTTTTGAAATAAACTTTACATTTAAAAGAGTTTTTATTGTTAACTGCAAAAAATATATATATATGACTGATTTGTCACCTGTCAGTGTGCCCCCTCATACACAGCAGCCGGGGCAGTCTCTGGAGAAAGAGACTTTTTACCCATGGGGCCATGGGGTGGTAGGTGGCAGAGGAGCGGTGGTGGACATTTATAACAAAGACTGTGACGATGATGGAGAAGGTGACAAAGATCATGATGAAGAGCAGATACTCTCCGATCAGTGGGATCACCTGTAGATGTAAAAATGAAAGTTGAGACAAAGATGTGTTCAACACCAAAATGTTTACTTGTCCTTACAAACCTGTGAAAGGTTCAAAGTGGAGCTATGCAACAAGACATATTACATCCTTTCAAATGAGATGATATAAAATTGGCTGTTCTCCACTTGGTACATAAAGGACTTTAAAACTAACCTAAGTGTGCAAGATAAAGACTGCACGGGACTTTGCTGCAGCACATTCATGCTTTAAGATGGTGAGCTTATTAACATGAATATAACTATTCCTGGATTGAAAATGTGTTTTATAAGGTTAAGGTCAATCTCATTTCAGATTGTGTTTAATGACAAAAGACTGCTTGGAATAAGCAGTATAAAAACAGACTTTAAAATAGTGATGATGATGATACATCCATCTAACTTCAGAATATGGATGTGCAGCATTGGATTTTTGGCCGATATGCCGATGAGTACAAAAGCTCTGCTCTGAGCAAACTGTGGCTCACAGCTGTTTGACTAAGCGCACAAGCAAAAGCAACAGCTGTCATGATGTTAAAAGAACCAAAAAGAAAATAGAAAAATGCTGGGATGGAAGCAAAGTTGGAAAAAATGACAGAAAATGTTTAGTAATTCACACTCATTACATGAATAAATATATATATTTGTAGAAATACAGAAATATAAAGTGACGTAAATGACAGAAGTGAGTAACAGATGAAATTCGTTCATTCATTGATCGACTGATCTTTTGAAGCGTTTTTGTGACACTTCTGTCATATATTGTTATACATTGTTCATAAAATAGAAACATAAACACCTTTAGTCTTAGTCTCATTTACAGTCAAATATTAGGCTCTTACATTTGTACCATTAAAAACAGACAAACTAGGAAAAATAAAGTTTTTAGACTTTTATTTTTTAACTTTATCTTCTCTGTAATTTTATAGTTGACTGAGATTAATTATACGCTTGCTGAACTGTGTTGACAAAAAAAACGGATAAAATCTCAAGCTGGGAAGACTTTGTTGTAATCCATGTTCACAGTGGCATTCCTGTAATTAAGATAACAGGAATAGTAAACACACACAGCACTCGCTGGGTTAAAAAAAATACAGCCAAGAAAGAGCCTTCATTCTGTTTTAAACCAACGTAGGACACCCACCTTTGAAGATGAAGGAATGATTTCTTCTATGACCAACAGGAATACAGTGAGCGACACTAGCACTGATGTAGAAAGAGACAGTTTCTCCCCCTCGTCTGATGGTAAATAGAACACCAACACAGTAAGAAAGGACAGCCCGAGGCATGGGATGATGAGGAACAGGGTGTAGAACAAGGGCAGCCTCTTGAGGATGAAAGAGTAGGTGATAAATGGGTACCAGTATACTCCATCCCTCCTGCTTCCTTTTACTCCTGTGGCATTGAGGATTTCCCACTCTCCATTGTCAAAGAAGTCTTTACGATCCACATAGTGATCCACCAGGACAAGGTCCACCATGTTTCCATCGTAAGTCCACGAGCCAAATTTCATGGAGCAGTTTTGGCGGTCAAATGGGAAGAATGTGACGTCCATGGTGCAGGAGGACTTATAGCTCGCAGGGGGAGTCCACGTTATTGTCCCATCCCAGCGCACAATGGCTTTGGTCATCAGCGAGCCTTCAAAGCGACCATCAGCACTAAGAGATAAAACAGATAAAACAGGAAGAGGATCAGGACTAAACACAAAGGGCCAGATTTACTAAATGTTTGCGTGTAGTAAAACGCGTGCAAACTCGTTGCGCACGCTAAAAAAAGTACAAACTGATCTACTAACAGTGAGCA
>JBAMHV010000004.1:22404776-22420230 GCA_037177535.1 Pseudomugil gertrudae | reverse complement strand
TGGATCCAGGACATACGGTTCAGCACGACGCACTGCCATGATGGATAAAATCTTTATTTCTATGTATCACTGTGTACTGGTGCACATGTGCGCCTCGGCTGGTGTTTACACCACTACTTTAAACTATGTCGCAGGGGAGACGTGCTCTGTCTGAGGTGATGTCACAGGGTATGGTGCATGTTGCGAAATGCATTTTATTATCATAAATGTGCATAGGGTGCACTGTGAAATGGCAAATATAGCATAATATAGGATCTTTAAATTAATCATCTGTATAAATATAGGACATTCATGTTTACTTTGACTCTTTTATGCTGCTGTTAATAATCCATTGATAAATGAAAATGTTAGATACACTGTTCCTGTATCAGTTTCAGTAGCAGTTTGTGTGTTGTGTACCAGTTATAACAAATTAGTCTCATTGTGTACACCGATGGGGTTGCTTTCTTTTTTTTATGGATACAGTTTGGGCTGTTTTAACTTCCATACAGTGGAAAAGCTCAGCCAGGCTTTTGCCATTTATTATGATTTTTGCGTTTCCACAGCAGAACTAACAAACAGCACCATCATAACCAGTAGCTGCCGCAGCTTAGACTTAGCCACATGTTTATAATACTGTTACAACAAAGATGAGAGAAAATAAAAACAATTGTAGATTTCTGTTGATGCATTCTGTGCCTATTACTCTTTCATGACAATACAAAATCTTCTCTTTTGGACAAAAACCTGCTTTGAAACTGTGGACTGGTGCTGTATTCCCATCCTCTCAGGAAAAATATTTTAGATAAGATTCATTTAGCTAAGTGGAGATTACATTTAAAGGTTAATCAACACCTGATGGGAAGACAGAAAAAGACACTGGTGTCCACTGAAAAAGTCAGCTTTTATAGGCAGGGATATGTCAGATACTTAACCATGTATCTGGTTTTAAAAGAACTTTGAGGCAACATGGCATCATTAATGTATTTTAGCCTTTCTTTTTGATTGACATGATTCTATCATTATTTTTGCAACTTTTCTTCCACATTTCTGTATTATAATAATGAAACGATGAAGGGGATTACTAATGAATTAGAAGTGAGGATGCTGGAAGTCTCACTTGTTGTACAGCACAATGTCAGGTCTCCAAATCTTGTTTGATGGAACTCTGATGAACTCAATCCCGTCAAACTCTGCCGGCATCCATCGTAGCTTATAGTCATTCCAAATCTGAAGAAGAAAGAACATTTTCAGTGTACTGGCCTGCTTCATGTTAGCTCTAAAAGCATATGCACACTGCAGGCAGAAGTTGTTTTTTTTCTTTGTTTAAAGAAAGGTTTTATAGTAATAAAGATTCATGTTGACAGAAAGTTGTATTGAACATTAGAATGAGTAAAAAGAAAAAGACATATTTCATCCTGCAAAGACTCACAGAGATTCTGCTTAGTAAGTCATTTTCGACTCATTCACAATAATCAAAGAACGCTTAAAAGAAGAACGATCTTATTAAAATAACCCTTTGACAAAAATAAAGGATCAGTACATTCACTTGCTATTCTGTCAACACACCTGCAGGTTACATTTTATGAGCTGTGGATCCATTAGTCTTGGCTATTTGCATGTCATTCAAGATAAATTTAACCATTAACAAAGCAGGTTAATACCCAGTTATGACCTGGGAGATTTTTAATTAACCACTTCATGCTACACTGGGTTTTTCATTTATCTCTCCAGGAAGTATACAATATGATTGGCTGGCTTATTCCCAGTTTCCAGGTATGTAGATTTTTGTTGTCATGAGATTCCAGCTATGAAGTAACAATCTGTACGTACAAACATTGAAGAAGCAGTTTAGCTTTATTGGAGTCGTTATCATAGAATTTATTATGTGTAGTAAATAAAAAAAAATCTAATAGCATAAAACTAACCAAAAAAATGTTCCTTAGTGTCACTATTTCACCAAGGAAATTCTTGTCTCAGTCATTTTTCTTTTACATTTACTTTATTTTAAGTTAAAAGCAGAATGATGTTCTCAAATAAAGGGGACTGATTTGTCTGAATCTCTGCAGGGCAGTCATCATTTGTTATTGGTGAATCAGACTGGTAAAGGCTGATAGGTTGATGCCATCTTGAACAAAATAACAAGGTAAAAAACAAGCACATATTTGTCCTTCAGTGAAAAGTGTGTTTAATTACAGTTAAAGGACAAAATGTGTCATATAAAACAAAAGATAAAACTGAATTTAGAAAATCTATATGTGGTCAAACAGTTTCCGCCCATCAAATGCATTATAGTTATCATGTCTCCCTCCCTTTTGTCTCCTAACCCAACAGCAGAAATCAACCTCAAGGAGCCCGGCGCAAAATGGTTCAATCTCACAATAAACACCAGAATAAGCCACACCGACTTTGATAGCAGCTTAAAGAATCCAGCTTCAAAAGAATAAGCAGCAGCTAAAGGATTTACATATCGGATACTTTATAAAACGATCCAAAGAAACAGACCACCAGCTGTGTGACAAAACCTGGTCTGTGAGCGCCATGATAACAGATAAAAACACACTCAGCTGCAGTGCATGACACCGACGATAGCTGAGTCAGTTGAAACACATCTGTCTCTGCAAAGCCAAAAGTAGAAATTCCATTTGCATGTGCACTGCCCAGGCTTTTTTCCATTCAAGACCCTCGCTCTCGTTTTTTTTCTCTTTTCACAGATGTCTTTTTAAACCAGCTGATATTTTCCCACTCCATCATCTGACACTTTCTGTGTCTGCTGTGGGAACGTTGCTGTGTAGTTTTATACAGTAATATATGTGTGTGTGTGTGTGTATGTACACACATTGGTGTATTAAAGAATGATGGGCTTTTTGTGATTGTAAGTATTATATTACCATGTATTTCCATTTTTAAAAAGCAAATAAATAATTAGTGTATAAAATATAATGTGAAAGTAGCAAATGCAGAATCTCACATTGTAAAACGTTCATCGAAGGTAAAATGTTATGAATAAGAGCTGCAACTACGTTAAATCTCTTTATAAGATAATTATGTCACCACGGTCACTAAAGCAGTTATATTAGTTACTTAGAGTTGTCTAAAACTACATAAAAGAAAATCACAAGAGGTGTTATTACTTCTACAGGCTAAACCATTTTAATGGGATTTTATTGATTTTTTAAAAGTGAAATATGAGGTTCAGTCTTCCATCACCTCCATATGGCTTTCATGTACTTCATTAACAAGAAAGTTAAACTGAAATGAGAATTTAGAGGCTAGAGAGCAAAAAGCAAAGAAGGTAAAATATTCTTTATGGCTCACAGAGTTTAAGAAATACTGGTAAAATTCTGTGCATTGAGCACATCTCAGCTTGTAATTATGCATACTGTTAAATACTTGAGACCCACAGGGACTTTTTGTAGCTGAACAGTAAGCAACACTGTTTTTATAAACATACTGATAAGTCTTTTTTTGTGCTCGATTAAATGGAATACACATAAAGATTGTTGTTTAAAATATCCGCTGCTGTTGTATGAGGACTTCCAGTGGTCTCCACTGTAAACATGCCACGCTGGCTGCAATCCAGAGTCTTTCTCACCAAATGCACTGTTAATGTGGCTTCCAGTTAGTGATGTCGCTCTGTATTTTAACAGCTCATCCACTACAAACAGCAAATTAGATCAGCTTATGCATGACTTTGACTGTATTTTCTGTGAAGAGCTCAGAGATTGCAATATCATTTTATCCACCAATGAGTCCCACGTGAGACAACAGAAGCCAGTTTCCATTCATCAAAGGCTTGTAGTAGATTTACAGACATCTTTTGGGAGAAGAGCTGACTGTGCGAGGTTGGGAGTGCAGAACATGGCTGACTGTAAAGCTAACATTGATCAACAGCTGCTGGCATCTCAGCGTTAACCTGATATAGGCTTGTTCTCTTGACCTCGTTCCACCTCTTTATTTTCAGTTGAACATGGTGCATGACAAACACACACAGAGACAAACAGCTTCCCATCTCATCAGGATGGCTGAATTGATGTGACTTTGCATGGTTTCCTCTCTGTCAGATTGAGATGAAGTTTGCAAAAATGCCAATGACAATAACATCTGATATATCAGTAAAATCTCAGTTTCAGTTGGTTTATTGTCTGTTTACTTAAAACCTGGAAATCTAGATATTATTAACAAATATTAGCATTAAAATGTAACAACGGAAATTATCTGTATTTGTTTTTACTTTTTAACGACATAATTTCTGCAGCTGCAGATACTGTAAATCCTGTGGCTTTGCATTTCTGAGCCAGCCTTGAATATTAAGGAAGGGGTCTATCTGCAAACCACATCATCAGACCTTTATAAATATATTAGGTAGCTTGGGTTAATTTATACTGCTGTAACACAGCTGCGCCTCACAGCCATCCCATAGTTATGCTGCCATTAGCCTAGACTCCTGAAGGACATCCCATGATGCATTGAGCATTTTTTCATCTCTCTTCTCTTTATCTTCCATGTTTAAATGTATGGCAGTATTGACATAATTATGTATTGAAGATTCTTCTTTTGTTTATGTATAAGCTGCTGGAAGTGAGTCATCCCAAAAGGATCAATAATATAAAGTCTTTTTTATCTTTTTAACATATTTCCCCTTTTTCTGCAGGTCTTACTGGATAAAAGTTGCAATGCATGTTGATCCGTCTTTCCTGTCCTTTCCAACCCAACCAGTGGAGGCAGTTGGATGCCCTACCTGAACCAAGTTCTTTTTTCCTTCCCACTGTCGCCTCATGCAGCTCATGATGGGAGATTGGTTTGAAGTCAGAGTTAAATACAATCTGTTGCTTTTCCTTAAGAGTCTTTTTAAATTGATGTATCTGTAAAGTGTCCTGAGATCCTGGGAAGCAGGCAGGTTACATCTATGCAGACCCATCACACCCTACACACACACTTCCTTTGCAAACTGCTAACTCGTCCTTTCTGGTAGGCAGAATAGAGCATTGTACTCAAAAACTAGCAGACACGGTAAGAGTTTCTTCCCCCAGGCCATCACTGTCATGAATTTGCAAAATACCATGTATGTAAATAGTATGTCAATACTGTATCCTCATTATTGTATTTACATAACTATTTTTAATTTTTACTTTATATTTAAATTTGTTTTCTCTTTTTGCTTTTTAAACGTAACAATGAGAGCAACGTGCCACTGGAGTCAAATTCCTTGTTTGTTTGTACAAACATGAATAAAATGATTCTAAAGTAAAAATGTGGCGCTATACAAATAAAGTTAAATAGAAAAATTAGGATGAAATTATTTGACTTGAATATACATAATACCAAAGTGGGTAGCTGTCATTGTAGCATGTGAAGCTACTGGATTCACTCACAGATAAAACCAAGTTTATGAGACGAAGAACTCTTTTCACTAATAACCACTGCCGTTACATTTATATCTATCCTTACACATCAGTAATTCTTACACACTGTTACTTTAAGCAATTAAAATGCTGAATTAAAATGCGATGTTTTTGAGGTGTTTATTTGTGTGCTTGTATACTCACATGCCTGAGCCATAAATTTGTTTCCATGATTTGGTTCACTTCATCCTGCAGAGTAAAATAAAAGAGAGTTTGTTAGCTTGTGCATGAATTTTAGCCCTTTCCTTTGTACATAAAGCAAACCCCAAATTACATAATGGTTACATACATGCTGTCAGGTATAAATAACTGAACTAAACATAAAAGCAACTGAACAATTTGTCTTGAGAGCAGATTGACTGCAAAGGTCAACACTGAGCTTATTAAATGTCACCTCCTTTCAGTCTGTTCATTTTTTCATGAAACTCGTTCAGTTTTTATTTACAGCCGTTTGATCCCCACGACTCTTCATAAAAAAAATCCCTCTACAAATTTGCATCACAATAAAATGTGAAACTATGCGCAGACGTGTGTAAAATGACACACACGTTCAAGCCAACACATTCACCTTTAGATTAATCTCACCTTCCTAAGCAAACAGATATAGCTACATCTCAGACCAGTGTGAAAACAGCTCCTGCAGGCAATTTTCTCTTAATATGAAGATTTTCATTCAGAGCTGAAACCTTCTTTTCACAGGGGAATTTACAGCCCCCACACCCAAGCTACCCCACCCCCCGCTGCAAGCATTAAACTTAACATTGCCAAAGCTAAACAGCACCCTGTAACAACACTGTGACATTTTCACAATCCATGAAATTGAACCGACTAAATAAAGACTGGATTCACTTTCCGCTTTTGCTCCCCTCGTTGCGTAGCTTATCTTTAGCTTTTTCACTCTCAAAGGGGAGTAAAAAATGAAGATGCTTGTGGGTAGACAACTCACTGTCTGCCTGTAGAGGAAGCTGTTTGAAACAAGACACACAAAACGGTGTGTTTGTGTGTGCGCAAGTGCGAAGCTTACCACTTTTACCAGCTGCGAGATGGAGACCTCGAACTCCACAGTGACTGGATCAGAAACATTCTCCACGGGCCTGATGAACTGGTTGTATCGTCGAAACAGCTTCCTGAAAAGTCGGTCCTCGGCCTTGGATGAGAAGCAGTCTGAAGGTGCAGAGAGAAGCGCAAAGAGCCGTCACTGACCCGACAAGTTGGGAGATGTGAGATGGAAACTGGATTAAAGGAGACTTGAATAGATCAAGTTACAAGTACAAACAACCAGTTTAATTAAAACGTCACTCTATCTGGGGCACCGTGTATATCTGTAGAGCAACACAACTATAAGAGAGTTGATGTGTTTGAGAATGATAAAGCCACAGCATCAAATAATGCAGGTTTGATGATGCAGAGTAGCAGTGTCTACCTCATTTCTCTCGTTTTGATCTCTTGTGCCCATTTTGTTTTATTTGTATTGCTCTACTTAATTTAGGACATACGTATCACTGACTTTTCTGGTTTTTATTTTTTTATTTAAGACTTTATGAATTCTGCTGGATTTTTTTAAACTTTCAGAATCAGAATCATGTTTATTGCCAGGTCATTTTCATTACGAGAAATTTGTCTTGATTTGCCAGTGCCTACATAAGTTACATAAAGAAATGTGAAACCTGTGAAATATGACACAAGCAGGAGCTGAGATGACTTAAAACTGAAAGATAAAGAGGGAGAAAGAACATGTATGTACAAAAAAGAACATGTATGTACATATAATAAAATACAGTAGTGTACAGTAATGTATTTACTTTCAAAGCAAATAACACCTTTAAAGAAAACCTTTTGCTTTGCTCAGCTGTGTGTCTGTCTCAGACCTCACTGAACACTAACTTAGTAAATGACTAATAGCTAAAACATTGTGACTTAGTATTTAGCTGAAAGAAAAACAATGCAAAAAGTTTCATCAAGGTGAACCCTGAGAGCTCAGAATAAACTCCACAAACATGTTAGAGATGTCCGTCATTTGTCTAATCTGTTTAATAGCAGCTTTCTTAGCAAATATCCGACACTACCACTGGCTGAAATCCTTTTTTTTTATTATAAACATTGAGCCCTCTTTACATCTTCTTATCTAATTCCAGCCAAGCTCACAGCATTTCATCACATGTCAGCTTTAAGCTTGCATTCGTGTTATGATTAGATGTATTCTCCAGGTTTATTCTCCAATGTAATGAAGCTCGAGGTTAAGGCTTAATATATCTTATTATGGAAATATCAACTGGAATGATTTAAAGGGTGAACATGTTTGGTGGTGTTAGATTCAAGCTGAAACTTCAGATGAGTCTTGTGCATCAAGACTGGCAAGTTTTAAAAGAAATGACTGACTCACAAGCAGTGGCTGAAAAGCTCAGCAAACCAGATTTCTGATGACTGAATTGATGAGGAGCATTTTGATAATATTGAGAAAAAGGTCAGTTCAACTTGGAAGGCAGGGAATAAATTTGCTTCTGTTTTTCCAAAAATGAATCAGTCAAAAGTCTTTCTGTCTGCATTATTTTATAATGTAAACAGGTGTAACTGCGTCCATCACAAACTAATAGTATGTAAACTCCAACACAAATCAGAAATGAAGCTGAAATGAACAGTGACAGGCGCGTCCTCATTCCCATCTCCAGATTACTGGCAAATTTAATTCTGTACTTGTTGGCAGCTGTGAGGGTTCATCATATGAGGACATGATGTGTTATGATTTATCTATACATAGGAATGTGTCTGGCACGAGAGCCTATTTTCCTCTATGAAAAACTAAAAAGTGAAGAGTTGTGTTACTAATTTTCCAGGAAAAGATGAGAATGCCTGAGGCACGATGTCAGTGAATCTTTGTAGCAGGATATTCTAATATGGCGGAGCGCAGCTTCAGAGTCCAGAATGAAATAAAAAAGCACGCATTCGTCTGACCCTGCCTTCCGACGTTTAAGAGAATGTATAAAAATAAAATAGTTTATTCACAAATTACATAATAATTCATCTGTGATGAAAATGTAAGTTTAACTGTCTTATTGAGACAAATTCATTAATCTTGAATTGATTAAAGAAGCAAATGTTGATCTTGTTCAAATTTTTTTTGTTTGTTTACTTTTGACATGTCCCTGTCGCCAGTCCATCACAAGGCCACTTTAAACATTTTGCATAGTTTTACCATCTTCTACTGTGAATGCCTGTATTTCTAACCCATAGTATTTATTTACACTGCATTAAATCTTTTTAATCTGGGTTTATCAGTAACAGTGAACTTCGAATAAAACTGTAACAATCCTGAGGATTATATGTAGTCTACAGACAATAATAGTTCAAATGAAGCGGATCTGCTGCTGTTGGTTGTGTAAGCAGCACAAGTTCTCAAACCGATTCACATCAAAGAAACAAGTTCAAAGTCCTCCACAGTTTACAACTTTGACCCCCGCTGAGTCATATCAGTTAGCCCTTCTTCCACTGCAGAGATGATCACCCACTCTTCCTCTTTTTAGACTCTTCAAGAGCTCTTGACAAACCCCACTCAGCCCTATGATCATCATCTATGAATATCTAAATCAATAGTTTTTCATATGAGGAAGCTTGAAATGTTGCATGCAGGAGAGGACATAAAGAAGATCAGACTGAAAGAACAAACTGGAGCTGAACAGGAGATAAACAACAAATAAAAGCTGGAAAGTATAAAATGAAGTTTCCACTCAGATATCCTGTTTCAACACCAGTAAAACAGCAAACTTGCATCAAGTTGTTTGTTTTTTTTTGTTTCTTATAAACTATTTAAAATGCTCTCCTAATCTTTCTACAGGAAGCAAAAGTCTTCTAATGAGAACAGACTTCTTTGGAGAAGGCCTTGAAATCCTCGCGATGAAACACCACTGACCCTATTTCATCAAGTTCTCTCCTTCAAAGGCAAAAGATAACCTCATACAACAATGACACCAAGAACCTATGAAGATGAACTCTTGATGACAGCCCCCTGATGACGACAATCAGAGCTGGAAAAAAAAGGGAAAAAGAAAAAAAACAGAGAAAATACATAGAAAAAGCACCTAAACAAGGAACAAGAGAGAAGAAAAGGGAAAGGAAGGGGTAGGGGTGGGTGGGACTCAAAGCAAAGCCTTCTTAAGATGTCACTCAGAAGATTATGAGACTTATCCAGACTTTATTCCTGGCTGTCTGATAGCTGTTTAGCATGTGCTAACGCTATGCCAAATAGAGTTTAAAGGGAGCGGGAACATTTTGTATCGGATTTGGAGAAGAAGTGGAAACATTTTTCATACAGTGTTTTTCTGTTTTTATCTAGCTCACTGATACAAAATGCCACAGAAAAGACCTGATAAAGAAGAACACAAAGAATAGAAGGTCCTATACCATCTATTTAATATTCATATATAATATTAACTGGCTAAAAAGGGTCACTTTAGTTCTTTTTCTGCTTTTTGACTTGTATACACAGGCAGTGCTGCTGTCATCTGCACATCCACTAAATAAACTGCAGCTTTGATCAAGACACAATCCTGCACTAACACACACACACGTACAAAAACACGTTTTGTGCAACCACAAACACAGATTTGACATACGCAGATGTTTTTCATGTTAAGATAAAAAAAGAACCAGAACATGAACCACAGGTTCACTTTCATCTGGATTTCTGTTTCTCCATATTTGTATTTTTCTACCTGCTAGTAGGATTAGCTCACAACATGGCATGAAGAGTGAAAAATCCTTTCAAAGGATGAAAATGGTGAGAAATAAATCTCTAGATTTATGAAAATGTAAATTAGACAGAGAAAAGAATCAGATAATACACAAATGAAATAATGTATCTTTATATAGTTATGGTGATTGTTTAACATTTTCTAAAGGTGTGCAGTGGATGTTGTCAGTATGACGCTTTCTAACATCCTAAAATTTCTTTAGATGGCAAGCTGCAAGAGAAAAATGTAGTCAAAGTAAAGCTTAAATAACAAAATGTTTAACACAAATGTTTTCATGTTTCTCTTTGTCTATTTTTGCTACATGTTCAAAGCACCATTAAAAAATTTTAACATTTTTCCATTTGATTTTTATTTGATTTCTCTAAAAAAAATGACTGCTGCATTAATAAAAACCTTTTACTACATTCAGCCTAACTGCACAAAATAACAATGTCATTATATGTCATGTAGTTTCAGTAGAACAGGACTTTACTCATGAACTTTTATCCCCACACTCGGCTGGGGAATTCATACATTTTCTTCACTGCTTAGTCCAATTCAGGGTTGCGGCAAAGCTAGAGTCTATTCTAGTAATTAGCACGTGAGCCAGGTACCCCCTGGACAGGTTGCAGGTCAATCGGAGGGCAGATACAGAGAGAGAAACAACCATTCATACTCACACTCGCTACTACAGACAATTAGGAGCAACTAATTAACCCAACTTGCACGTCTTTGTAGGAGCCAGAATACTGGAGAACATGCAAACTCCACACAGAAAAGCCACAGTGCAAACCTCTCCCAGCTGAGGCTCAAACCAGCAACTCTCTTGCTGTGAGGCCTCAGTGCTAACCACTACCCCACCATTCAGCCCCCCACTCCAGCTAACAATAAAAAGGATAACAACCCTGAAAAATAGACCCATTTCAGTGTGACAAGAACTGTCATGTGTAAAGCTGGATGGGTGGAGTCAGCGTGGATGGGGGGGTCAGCGTGGATGAGTGGGGTCAGCGTGGATCGGGGGGGGGGGGGTCAGCTTGCATGGGTGGGGTCAGCGTGGGGTCAGCTTGCATGTGTGGGGTCAGCGTGGATGGTTGGGGTCAGCGTGATTGGTGGGGTCAGCATGGATGGGTGGGGTTAGCAATGATGGATGGAGTCAGCATGGATAAGTGGGGTAAGCGTGGATGAGTGGCGGTTACTGTATAAACAGCATAAATTCAGTTTCTCCTGTTTTACTCTGTCCTGAACGTGTGGTTGTTGCAGTGGTAGGTGTGTCACAGATTTCTGTGTGGTCATTGTAGATTTTCTTTGATCTATCCACACAATAACTCAGAAAATGACACTAATTTTCCCTCATCCACTCTAACACCCAGTTCCTGGTGTAGTATGGTAAGCTCTTGCCAGTAGAGATTAAACCTTTACCAAATGTAGAAGCTTTTAAATCCATGCAGGTTAAAACATTTTGTCCTCTACATGAAATCTGCACCATAACTTTAACTGATTGTGCTTTTATTAATGTTAATGTGATCCTGTCTTTTCTATACATTTGTAATCCTTTTGATGTTTTTATGTAAAGTACTATGAATAGTGCTGAATAAATACATTTGCCTCGCTTATCTTTAAGTCCTGCAGCAATAAATCATGTTACAGTCATCCTGACACTGTCCAGTTTGTATTCAGTCAGGTTACATGATAAATAAAGTCAATTTTAATCAAATGTCTGAATAGATATTTGGTAAACATGTTGCATTAAGCCCAATTTTTTATTCATGACCATGTTTGTTTATTTATCTAAAAACATGAATAATGCACATTGATCAGCATGACTGCTTTAGTGCATCATGTAAAAGTGTGACTAGCTTTCATCTCCGGTCCCTGGCAGGTTAGTGGCATATAAAATATTTAAGGAAAATACAATTATATCACAGTGGCATGCTTTCTTTGATGAGAACTAGCAGGTTAGATCATACTTCTCTATAATGCTTTATTCTCTGTGTGATGTGTAGAATAAAATGTAAAAATGTTTCTCCTCCTGACCACACCGTACCTTGTACTATCATATCCATGCTTTGCTCCTAAATTGCTGATTTATTTGTGGCTTTTACAGCTTCTTAGTGTTGGTTAAAAAGCCAGATTCAGCCCTTAAATCAGGTCAAAAACGTTCCTGTATGATAACACGCACAGCATGTGCAACCTCGGGTTGTATCATTTAATGTTTTTATAATCTTAAACTACTAGAAGACCTACCCTACCCTCTTCGTCCGTCTCTATCATCTATGCATTTTTTGCCTCTTCCTCATGCTTTTTCTCTTTAAGCAGGTATCTGTGACCACAGACCTGAATCTGCCTGATGCAAACCAGTGTTTGTTTCCCATCCCTGACCCATCTACTCATCCCAAACCAAATGAGACAGATGCCTGATGTGTCTTAATTAAACAGCAGCTGAAAGAAAGACAGAAAATTAAGCTTTCTCTTCCTCAATAACGATACAAAGAATTAAAAACAAGCTGTACATTTAGGATAAAGGAAAAAGCAGGAGTTGTGGTCACAGTACATTAAGATCCAAAGCATGTACAATTAATGTGCTCAATGGTGCCCCGTCAATTATTTAACTCGATGTGCAGAACTTGTCAAGACTCACTTTGCAAACAAGTTGCTTCAAATGTGCATTACCCAAAAGGTTTTATGAAGTCATAGCATGATAATAAATGCAGTAATTGTGAGATGTTTATGTTTAGGGAGACTTTTCTTTCCATAGACAAAATGTTTTTCTGTTTGATGGCATCCAAAATAGAAAAATTAAGCTATTTCCCTTTTATTTCCTGGCAATAGATAGTTAACAAGCCAAAGCAAAGATGAATATCTCACAACTTTGAACCTTTATTGTCAGACTAATAGATTTTGCGGTGTCATGTTACATTTTGATGGGACTTAAGCGAGTGATAGAAGAAAAAAAAGCATTTTATGGGTTGTGTGAGAGGCTTGTGTTAGAGATCCATTAGTCTTTACTCTCCACTGAGCATGCAAATGCTTTTAAAGGAGAGTGCGAAAGAGAGGAAAAGAAAGAGATGGGCATGTAAGAGAAGTTCATTTCTCACATGCCTCATAAGTCTGTTTATGTTGACCAGAGCATGAGGCTACATGTAAAAATCAGCAGAAATTACATGAATTCAGCTGAAGAGCTAAATGGAAAATAAACATGAGTTAGTTTAACCAGTTGAAGCTGAAAGTTTATGGCAGCAACAAAACTTAAGAGATTTGTGAGTAAACAAAATGAGGTGCGGTCCTAACAAAGTGAGAGACGTGCAAAAAGCTAAAGACAAGACGATGGGCGGGAACGTCACTCAACAGGCTGCATGTTCTGACCAAAACTTCATTCTGCCAAGAAAACACCTTAAGCCGACTGTTCCCTTTAGATTTTTGTCTCCCTGTGCAGATATATACGTGCAGTACAAATATAGGTCCAGTCTGAAAGCCTCATGACATTCACACACGACTCCACATGTATCTGCGTACTCACATTCTTCACCCTCAAAAGATCACGTAGAAATTTCCCTCAAGGTATCCTCACCAAAATGTAGGTTACGTACATTAAAATAATTTCCTAGAGGAGAATCACTCAGCCTTTGTAGTTTAATGTCTTATTACTGGTTATCTCATTTTAATAAAAACATTTTTTTCTGATTAGATGTAAATGAAATCAAATTAAACTTTGCTCTCCGATTACTGGAATACGAGCTTCGCTTTGGAGGATAATTAGGCATCAATGATGGGCACAAATGATGCTGATCTTAAAATCTCCTTCAGAAGCTAAACAAGCATTAGCCCATGCAGCTAAAAAATATGTAAACTGTCTCTTCAATGACATGACTTCATGACTAGATCAAACTCAAACAAACAGGTTGTGTGCTCATGAAAATGAGTAAACCTAAACTACAACCTGCAGCATGAGGTTTATCAACAAAATCTGTGACTCGGTTTATATTTAGCCACGCCCTCTCTGCTCTATAAATGTTACTATGATATAAACCTTCTTTCAACACAGCTGCACACACATACCTCATCACCACAGTTCATCGGATCATCGGTCATGCATTCAAAAGCACTGAGAGAGCGGCTTCTGTTTCAACAAACCAAACAGTGAAGCAAATGCACCTACGGGCTGTAAGAAAACAACAACAAACGCTCCATTTTGAAAGCAACAGAAGCTAATCATACTGCATGCTGCACATGCTGTTTCACTAAAAGCTTATGTGTTATTAGATGCCATGCACAAAATTCAGCTCTCAAGAAAGAGAGGATGTTTGTCTTTATGTTAAACTCTAATTAGAAATAAATCTGATATTGTGCATTATTTTTACATTATTCATGGCAGCGATACAACTTCAGAAGGATTTTCCCATCTTCAGCCTAATGATGAGTGATTCATACAGGTTAACACTGACATGCCTGTTTCCCAACCTAAAATAATAACACAAAATATTTTTTAAAAAATACAAAAGTAACGCCAAGCCCTGAGAGTTACTAAAAGTAACTACCACAATAACATAAAATAGAAAAAACATACAGAAAGAAGTCACATGAAGACTCAAACCGAGATTTTACATGATAATCTAGCATGTAAAATAACCTAAATTTAGAACGGACTTAAAAATGTTAGGCTCAAATTAAACATTTCATACAAAAACAACCAGAATGCATAAAAACACTGGCAAAGGTAAGAATACTAGACAGTCAAAACTGGGCTAGGAAATAACCTCAAAGAGCTTTTCAGTGTTGTGTCTTTTCCTTTTGGGTGTTTTGCTTCTTAAAACACATCATTCTCGGGGGACTCCAGCAGAGTCCAGTTCTCTTTAATAAAAATTGCAGGAGTTCATAGAATGGTTAAAAAGACTTCCTAGAAGTGTCCTTGTTCTGGTAGTGTTTTCAAATCATCAGATTCAGGGTCACACTTTTCCTCACAGTGATTTAGGTTCAAATTAACTCAATATGGGTCTCTGGAAGAGGAGCGTGAGAGGACACACCTTATAAGGTCATGCATGGTTTAAAGTGTGTGAATAGGCTGGTAAAGCATAAAAGAGCCCATCTGCTAGTGTGCATAAATCATCCAGCTGTGGCCCAGGAGCAAATGTTTATGTTGATGCTTTGAAAGGCTATTTTTGTGTGTGTATTTCACAGAGCAGTTTGAGGTCAGTGTGTTCAGCTGTGGTCAGCAATTAAGATACTTAATTGATTCTAATTATCATAAATTCTTCCATTCTTCTACTTCACCTTCTACTTCATCCATCTTTCATTACTTTATTTGAATCATTTATATATGTATTTGTATATATGTATGTATATATA